>JAQHUG010000261.1:525466-544565 GCA_028555095.1 Dicrostonyx torquatus | reverse complement strand
CTCATCAATCCTCTAGTCAGGACTTTGACAGGACTGCTTAGCGTTTTTTTCAGGTCCTCGCCCTTCTCTGATCATTTCCGTGTTTATTCTTACCGCCAGCTGGGCCGCACACTGTGTTTACAGAGTCTGAGTCAAGCTCCCTTTCTGGTGAGCAACATTTAAACAGCGGCTTCCTCGGAAGTTCCTGGAAGGGCTATCAGACCTGCGTTAGGAGATAATGACATTCCACTCGTGACACCTCGGAGACCGCAGTCTTGACCCACTCCCACCCGAGATGGACGTTCACACAAACAAATGCTGTGTTTCCAGCTACCTGTATCACCCAGCCTCCCAAATCAACATGCACCCCCATCCAACGGAAAACTCTGGGCCGTCCTGTATGTCTTGGCTCAGGTATGACCCCAGGAAATGGGTCTCTTTTCTCTAGCCCCGTGATACTTTGGCAAACCATACTATCCTGGCTAGCTTTAACGGTCAGTGTGACACAGTCTAAAACCATCTCAGTGGAGAGACTCCCCTGAAGAACTGCCTTGACTAAATTAGCCTACGGGCGTGTTTACAGGAATATCATAATTGTTCGTTGGTGTAAGAGGGTCAAGTCCACCGTGGGCAGCCCCATCACCTGGGAAGATGACCCTGCACTGGGAAAGAAAGCTAGCTGATAGCCAGGCGGTGATGGCGCACGCCTTTAATCCCAGCACTTGGGAGGCAGAGGCGGGCGGATCTCTGTGAGTTCGAGGCCAGCCTGGTCTACAGTTCCAGGACAGCCAGCGAGCAGCATTTCTTCACAGTTTCTGATCTGCTTCCTTGGTCAGAGCTAGTGCTCTGTGAAATGTGAGGCATGCCTTCAAGCTCCGGACTGAGCTTCTGCCTTGACTCTCCTTCCCCGGCGAACTGTGCAACCTGTAAGCAGAAACAAGCGCCTTTCCTCCCTGAGGTTGTTTTCGATCACCGAGTCAGTGATAGCGACAGAATGAAACTAGAATCCATACCATGGTGTGGCTGCCTGTGTCAATTCTCCTTAAGAATGAGCTTCTTAAGTTTAGAAACTGTCTTAGTGCCCTCGTGCCCCGTGAGCCTGCCGTAGAACCCGGCACACAGTAGGAGCCCAAAGACTACAAACTGAAACAGCCTGCTGTCTTCAAAACCACAGCGTGTGAGTGGGGTTTAGAGCTCACTCAGGTCCTGCTGGCTGAGCCGCATTCTGGTTTCTTCTGCTGCCGTGTGATACCATAGCTTGAAATAGAAATGCTTGCTTTACCCACCAGGCATTTGGGAGAGACTTGCTCCGTCAGCTCTGGCTCTGGAGCTTGCACTGGGCTGCAGTCTGACAGTAAGTGAAGTGAGAGGAGCGTGGGCCAGGGACAGCTGCTGCTGAGTGGCTGGAGAGCAGGTGGCATTCTCTTCATGGAGTCTCAGGCCCTTTGTATGGTGCCTTGGCCTAAATAAGCTTGGGCTCCCTCATAGCACGGTGGCCTCAGTTCAGCTATGTGACTAGCATGGAGACAACTCCCCAAAGTTGTCCCCTACCACATATGTGCACCATGACACACACATGTGCACACACAAAATTGTCCCCGACCACCACATGCATACCATGACACACACAAAGTTGTTCCTGACCTCCACATGTGCACCATGACACCTACATGTGCACACACACAAAGTTGTCCCCTACTACATATACACCATGACACGCACATGTATACACACATACATAAGGGTGCCCTATGACCTCCACATGTGCACCATGACACACTCATGTACACATTTACACAGAGTTGTCCCCACCACCACATGTGTACCATGATACACACATGCGCACACGCATGTGCACACACACACACAAAGAAATAAAATAATAATAAAAAGGAAATGTGTAGGAAATAATTAATAACCAATTCTGGGACTCTTTCATGTTCTCTTCATGCAGGAATTGGCATGTTCCTTTGGCCCCTTACATGCCTCTGCACTAACACTAATCCCAGGTGTCTGTCACCATACACACCCCCCACCTAGGTGCTTGTTCTCTTAGGACCTTTTTAAAGTTTTTACTTTGTTTTCTGGACATGTGGTTTGCCTGCTTGTCTGTATATGTACCATGTGAGTGCAGTACCACCAGAAGTTCAGAAGAGGGCACTGGAGTCTCCAGGAACTGGAGCTTCATGCATTTTCAAGTCACCTGTCATGTGTGCTGGATACTACACCCAGGTCCTCTGTAAGAGAAGCAAAAACTCTTAACCCCTGACCACCTCTCCCACCAAGGGCCTTTTCTCAACTGTTCTTTCTATTCTCAGGGCCAAGACAGTGTCCAAACCTACAGTCGTGTGAACCATGGAAGAGCGCTAGTTTTACAGCAATGAGCGTACAAACAAATTTGAACAGGGTGGGATGATATTATTCCATATTTTTTCCCAAAAGGAATAACAGAATCTAACATTTTTTAAAACAAAACAAAAAAGTACTGTGTCAGGAAAAAAATATATCAACATTGACCCATGCTTCTACTAGAAATTCCACAAAGACCTGGGGATTCCTTACACCTTGACTTCTGGAGTCTTCTCTAAACTCTCCTCCTCAAAGCCTTGGTTGGATTGAAAACGGCTGTCTTGCTCTACTAGGCCAACAGCCAGAGGCCGCAGGGCCTCCAGACAGGGACACAAACGTGCAGGGTGGAGTCCACGCTAGCGAGGATGCAGGCCCAGCTGGAAGGCATCCCTGGGCTCTGCTGGAGCAAGAGGCTGCAGGAAGCAGAGGAAGAAGGAAGTCATCTTGGTGGCAAGCCCCACCCTCTTCCATTTCCCAAGAGGTCAGGCAAATATCATCAGATGAACAGACAAGAACAGGGGTTCTAACAGGATTCTAAGAGAAGGCAGCTCTTTATTGACACACACAGACACACACACCCCACTTACCTTCACACATGTACACACATGTACACACTCGTGCACCACATAGCTACACACATACCACATACTTACACACATGCACATACCACATACCTACATACATGCACACACATGCACACACATGCATGCCCCACTTACCTACACACATGCACACACACCACATACCTACACACATGTACACACATACATGCCCCACTTACCTACACACATGCATACACCAAATACCTACACACATGCACACACACCACATACCTACACACGTGCACACACACATGTACACACATACATGCCCCATTTACCTACATACATGCACACATACACACCACACACACCACATACCTACACACACACACACCACTTACCTCTATACACATGCACACACACCACATACCTACACACGTGCACACACACATACATGCCCCATTTACCTACATACATGCACACATACACACCACATACCTACACACACACACACACACACACAAACACTTACCTCTATACACACGCACACACACACAGACACCCCTTTCCTTTAAAATCCAAACTTCAGAGCTACATCAGCCTTCCTAAAGTGACTTCAAGTTGTGAGAGTCACTCCCTGCAAGGCCCAAACCCATAAGAAATGGCCACCAGCACCCAGGCTAACAGCCCTGTGTGCCCCACCAAACTTCTCCAAGGTTAGAGCACCACACAGCTTACGGCATATCTGAGGGGGAAGGTACAGATGGGTGCTTGGTAGCCAAAGGGGCCTCGCTAGCATGATGCTATCCATGATGCTATCCATGACACTATCCATGACGCTATCCAACTCTTGCTGAGTCTGATCCAAATATGTGTTGCGTCTCTCTTTCTGAATGTCCTTCCCAGAGCCCAGCAGTCAGGGCACTTTGTTTTCCATTCCCTGAACAAAGCTGGGTTTGGAGCTTTCCAATTTCTTGCTTTCTGCTGTTTAACACACAGCAGTAAAATACAGAGCCGTTTTCCATGTTATTTAGTTACTGCTGCAGTGTCTGGCAGCGTCTCCATCACCAAAGCCATCCTGGGGAAAAGTTCTCATTCAAACACTCTAGAAGTTGTTTTGCACTGGCGGGCCCTTAGACTTGGACATTCTCAGGCAATCTGGATCCTATTTTAACTGAAACTAGTTTATTCTCCTCAGGACAAAAGAATTCCAACAATTTGACAGTCCTTCACACTGCTATGTCACCAGCGAGAGACTTCCTGCGCTCTGAGAAACAGCGCCGTGTAGCTTGGGAGGTCAGGAATAGAGAGCATGCCTGGTGGTTGTTGGGGACATCTGCTTTTAATGGTTCTCATTCTTCATCCTCGAAGCCACACAGTCAGGAATTGAGCTCCAGCATGCATTACTACTGAGAGCTTTCAGGCCAGATATAATCCCAGAGCTTCAAGCCCCCTTCCAAAGGCAACCCACGCATGATCCACACGGGGCAGGGAAGCAAGGGAGGTTTTTGCTCATGTCTCAGAATGCAGCATCAGATCAAGAGCCCAGATGACAGAGACAGCATCCTCCCAATCTGTCCTCGGGAGACTACAGAATCTAAGGTGGTTGTGGATACCAACTTCAAGATCTACATGCTGACCACCTAGAAAAAGATGGATGCCCCAAGAACCCTGAGCCCCATCATAAACTCTCCCCCACTCAGGCGATCCAAATGCAATCATCGAGTTCTCACCTGTGTGTGCCTGTTTATCCCTGACTTGGGGGTTACTAGAAAATGCAGTTCTTAGTTTTTGGTTTTTTTTCCGTGTGTGTGTGTGTGTGTGTGTGTGTGTGTGTGTGTGTTTGGGCTTTTCGAGACAGGGTTTCTCTGTGTAGCTTTAGTACCTGTCCTGGAACTAGCTCTTGTAGACCAGGCTGGTCTCGAACTCATAGAGATCCACCTGCCTCTGCCTCCCGGGTACAGGGATTAAAGGCATGCGCCACCACTGCCCGGTGAGAATGCAGTTCTTATCCATCAGAAAGTGCTGAGTCGTGCTGAAGAAACAAACAGCCCCAAGAAGAGAGTGTCCTAAATCTACCGAGGTTTCTTCTGGACATGCTTCTTATTCACGGAGGATGGGTGGGGGACTCTGATCACAAATACAGAATGATACAACCCTCGGAGGCAGAAGATCCCTGGTGGCAGTGGCAGGGACATGTATGGGAGTTATTGTGGGATGGTTATTCCTGAGCCTGGTCAGCGAAATCTTCTAGAGGACAGGAGCTGGAACACAGACCATGGGGAAGAGGCAGTCTTGGGAGAAGCTTGTGGTGGAGCCCTCCAAGAGGGAACAGTACTGTCAACACCTTAAACCAGGCTTGTAGCTGGACCCCAGTGAAGGAGGGGAAAGAAGAGGATGATGAGGAATTAAGGGAGGAAAGGTGGATTTCAGCTCATGGTGCCAGGGAGGGTCACAGCATGTCACAGCATGCAAGGCATGGCAGAACTCCGGTGCTTCCCCCTGCGTGGCAGGCAGGAAGCAAAGACCAGAGCCTGGCATCGGAGGCTTGTACTGAAAGACCCGGATAAATCCAGACCCCTCTAGGAGGAAGAGAAGAGCAAAGAAATCTAGGTTAGTCAGGTCAAAGACCCTGTTTCAGGAACTAGCTGAAGATAGATTATAATTTTGAGAATAAACAGGGAGTTACCCTCTTGTGATTATCACTGGTATTTCGGAATTTTCAATGATTGCTGGTATTCTCGGAGTTTTTCCAATGACGCCCTCCCCCCCCTTGGACTTTGGATTACTGGGTTGTGGTTTCTTCCCTTAAAAACCCCTTCTCGCAGCTACTGGGGGTGGAACTCCTCCCCTGCATGGGCTATGAGTCTCAGCCCCAGAGCTCTGGTACTTGTCAATAAACCACGTGTCTCTCGTGAGTTCCTGGGGGGGGGTCGTGTTATCGCGAGACTTGAGTGAGAGTATCCCTGATCCGGAAGTCTTTCAGTACAAAGACCCACCCATTGCCCAGGCCCCACATGGCAATCTCTCCAGCTTTCTAAGAGCACCATAAGCTAGAGACTAAACATCTAGGAGTGAACTTGATGGGGACAATTTAGGCTCAAGCCACACCATTCTGTCTGTCACCAGTCCCAGAGGCTCAGGGTTATCTCCTAATGCAAAATTCATTGCAGCTTCATAACTTTCAACAGCCTCAATACCGTTCGGAATTCAAAAAGCGTCTTCCGAGACTCAATACAGACTGGGTGAAGCCAGTGGCACCTATGCACAGTGAAATTGTGTGCAGCAATAAAGAGTGTTTACTTGGGACCGAAGATGGAGCTCAGTTGAGAGAGCATTTGCTGGGAGGCACAAAGCCCTGGGTTTGGTTCCCAGAACTACAGAAATTGGTACACGGTGGTCCAAACCTGGAACCCCAGCCCTTGGCAGGTGGAAGCGAGAGAATTGTACATCCAAGCTCAATCTCAGCTAGACTGTGAGTGTGAGGCCAGTCTGGGACAGTGAGTGAGTGAGTGAATGAATGCTTAGAAAATGGATGGAACTAGAGATCATGCGGAGCAAAGTGAACTAGATTCAGAAAACAAACACTATCTTTTCCGTCATACACTGGCTCATTCACTCTGTCTATTATCTATCTATCATCTATCAACCTATCATCTATCTATCATCTACCTATCATCTATCTATTATCTATCATCTATCTGTCATCTATCTATTATCTATCTATCATCTACCTATCTTTCCATCTATCTCTTTTTCTATCATCTTTCTATCATCTATCTACCTATCAATCTACTTATCTATCATCTATCTATCTATCTACCTAGCTAGCTATCATCTACCGATCTATGTAAAAATAGAAAGACATTAAAGTAGAAAGTGACCAGTAAGAGGTGAAATCTACAATCAGCAGGGAGCGATAAAAAGGAAAAGCTAATGGAACCATGTAATACAAAAACAGAAAGGGGTCCTATTTCAGGGAAGGAAGGGGAACCATGGAGAGCAGAGCAGGGAGGGAGGAAGAGGGGAGTTGGTGGGACGGGCACACACACACACATATATACATGTATATAGGCACACACATACACACTCACACACACATACACACACTCTCTCACACACATATATACATGTATATATGCATACACACACGTATATGCATATATGCATGCACACACTTACACATATATACATGTATATATGCATACACATGCATATGTATATATGCATGCACACACTTACACACATATATACATGTATATATGCATACACACATATGTATATATGCATGCACACTTACACACATCTATACACACATATACATGTATATATGCATACACACTCTCACACACATATATATGTATATATGCATACACACATGTATATGTATATATGCATGCACACACATTTACACATATATACACACATATAAACATGTATATATGCATACACGCATGTATATGTATATATGCACACACATATACATATATATGCATACACACATATACACACACACTCACGCACACACATACAGCTATGCACATGCATGGAAGCTCCATAATGAAACCTGAGACTTTGTATGCTAAGTAAATTTAAATCAAAACTATTTCAAAAGAGAAAAGGTGCAGACTCTGTTAATCACATAAGACATGGTCCACGTGACACCCACAGGCTGAGGGTCTTTCCCTGCATGACCACCTGAGGCTGCAGCCATCATTGCGGGCTGTGGAAGCCATCCGTCCCTGCGGCGTTACCAAAAGTCACGCGGTCCGAAATAGCCAGCAGCCTCATTCAAGTGGAGACTTCCTCTCCACCCATCTCCCCTCCTGAGGAATGGGCAGGATTTGCTCATGCAGCTCAGGATACGGGATGCATCCCTGGCTTCGTCTCACCCACTCTTCAGTTATGTTCCTTGTCCTTCTCCATGACGCCCAGTGGGGAAACACTGGCGGAGAGGAGAGGCCACGCTGAGGCAAGGGCTCAGGCACAGGACAGTCCCGTGCCCGCAATTAATTAATCCACTTATTGCAAGGCTGGGAAGCAAATCAGTGTCATTGATGATTTATCCCCTGATTTGCATTGAGCGTGGCCCTCATAAATCAATAAGTGAAAACAGCATTAAAGCATTGGTGATAAGTGTCAGCAAAACGGGGTGTGCTGGTTCTTTTAATTAAATGAATGTGTGCCGCGAATGTGTCCGTGTGTTACATTAGACAGGGTCCATTTTTAAATTGCTTTTTCACATCAAAAGCCACGATAGGAGTTTGGCTGGGGACAAAGAGCTGTAAATTCACAGTAAGCAATAACAGTCCTGGCGTGCGGGGTAATATACGGGAACCTGACAGTAGCCTCATTCAAGGGCATCCTGGGAGTGGAGGTGATGTTTTCTGGGTCCCCGGCGGGGTGAAGCGAACCCCGAGCAAGAGCTGTTGCTGACACCGAGTCAGACTGGCATAGGAAACGGGTAAGATCTACCACGTCCTCCCGTTCAGTCCTGGGTAAAGACGGTTCTAGCTCTCCTATATACGGAATGGGGAAAGCCAACCATTGCCACAGACCAGGACAGTGAAAATTAGCTCGCTCTCTCCCGCGAAGTTCTGAGGATTAGGTCGGTTTTGCGTAATAAAGCAACAACAAAAGACGTCACACAAATCCCCTGGAAAAAGAAAAGAACACCTTTCAGTGCTGCTGGGTTCCAGTTCCGCTCTTGCCTGAAGCCTGCTGTTAAAGCAAATGCATGTGGGAGGGCTCTTTAAAAGAGGCGGCTTGCTACTTTCATTTCGGGACACTCTAGCCTCAGGAAATGCATGGTGTCCATCAACCCCTCTGGAGATCAGGCTTCTGCTGGGGAAAGATAGCCGGTATGGGGGTGGGAAAGCCCTGTGCCTGGCTGGGTAAGAATGCAAGCTTGCAGTCAGGCAGTCAAGGGTTAAAATCCCGGCTCGGGCAGACACCAGTTGTGTCATTTGGGGTTGAGTATTTACATTCTCACGGCCTCTGTATCCCTACGAGAGAAAAGGGGCAAAAGAATACCTGCAACTCCCAAGAGGACTTTAGAATTACAAATGGTGACTGACGGCTGCGGGTCACCTGATAGAAACAAAATAGAAGAGACTTCCGTAGAAACACAGGTGTGGGCGGGGCAGGGGGAAAACACAGGCACCCCGCTGAGCCATGTTGTGGGGGGGGGGGATAACAAACCTGCAACCGCGCCAAGGAGATTCACTGCAGCTCCCGGGTTGAAGGAACCTTGGGTGAGGGAGGGCTGGGGTGGTGGCTGAGGACAAAGGGCTGGGGGCGGGGAAGAAATTCCGTAGTAGCAGCCCCTTCGACCTCGGAGTCGCTTCCGCTTCCCCTGCTGAGGCTCTGTTCCCAAGCAGTCCGGTGAGAGCTTGGGGCTGGGTGCTCTCTGACTCGTCACAGTTCTTAAGGTCAAGGAGCCTTTCTTTTTAATGAAGCGTTTTATTGGTAAATTTTGTTCTTTGGAAATTTCATGCGTGTGTATAATGTATTCCTGACTCCCTGCCTACCCTCACCTAATCCCCTCTCCTAGCGATCCGCTCCACCCCCTCCATGCTAACAGTTCCTTTCCCAGATGGCGACTTTGGGTTCTGTTTTGTGACGCATTTAGCGTAACCCGCGCCATCTGTGTGACCACGGACGGCATCCGCCACTGTTCGGCAGGAGACGCGGCTTCTCTGCTGAAGGCCGAGAGCCACGCTTGTCTGTGGTATAAACAATTACTCAGAGTGGAATTTGACTGGACTGTGAGCTTAGTTTCGTCTTATTGCGTTCTCTGAAGTCTGACTTTTTTAAAATCTCTCCACATCACGTGTTCAGAAACCAACAGGCGTCTGGGTTTCCACACCACAGGTAGGGTCTAAATTCCCAAGGAAGAGCTGTGATTGGCCAACTGGAGTCAGATGACTGTCCCTGAACCAGTAATTTCTAAGTAGCCGGGTAACTTTGTTCCAATATAGCAGATTTAATAGAAACCTGAAAATTAAATGCTGGAGACAAGTCCCATAAATGCAGACACTGGGCTGGGCAGAAAGGTCTTTCTTTCATAGCTCGCTACACAGTGCTGGTGTTAATAACCCGGTTATCCGGGGTCACACGCATGCAGGCCGACCTGAGTCTGAGAAATACTGAACTGTGTGTCTGGAGCTCTGGGAGTGATGGGACGTCCTCCTAAGTGAACCGATAGCATAGGTCTGGAAGGTGCTATGTAGGCTGCTGGGGGAGGGGAGGAGGGACATCAGTGATCTTACACAGCCTCGAATTCTACAAGCTACCCACCTGCCAAGCAAGAAGAGCCTGCTTGCAAAAGAGGGGCATTACTGTTAGGAGATGAACCAAATGGTTTCTTATTGGACTTGGGACCTGCTTCACGGGAGAGAATCCACGTTACTTCAAACCCGGTCAAGAACCCACGGCAAAGGAGAGCATAGCCCTAGGTAGGATCGAATACTGTTGCTTTCCCAAGTCCTCACGACATAACCGCCTCATGAGTCAGCTGACATCACCAGCATGTCCTCTACATGCTAGTGCAAATGAAACACTTGTCCCTTAAAGCCTGGGTGAACTAAGACAGGAATACGTCATAAGGGCCCCTATTACTGTTTATTTCTTCTTCCCCCCTTCCAGTCACCTCTTGGTTGCAGAAATAGCAGAAATAGCCCTAGATATTAATCAACAACCAGTTGTATCTCCATTTCCTCCTGCCTGCCTGCCAGTGTGAAGAGTGGAAGGAAGAGGAAGTAGATGCAGCAGGAAGAGGATCTGGCAGGGTCCTCCTGGGTAACCAGCCTCGCTCTAGCTCCGAGGTCACACTCTTTCAGCCTGGACTTCCACTTTAATGCTTAATTGATCTCTCTCTCTCTCTCTCTCTCTCTCTCTCTCTCTCTCTTTATATATATATATATACACATATATATATATATATCACCTATATATATCACCTCCAGAAACCATCCCCCCAGATAGATATGACTAGAAATTCTCGGTTTACACCCTATCCAGGCACCACATAGCCAATTTATTTAAGCACTGTTTCCTGTTTCCTTAGGAAAGGTTTTCATATTTCCTGTCTTTATATTCCTCACAGTGCACATACGCGATCTGCTTTGAGTAGAACTGAAGTAAAGTAAGATGTTGGGGTAGGTGTGCTCCAGGCCACAGCGACCACCCTCTCTAGCCATGCCGAAGCGCGTCTGCAGCCAAAAGTGCCACCACAGTTTTCTGTCTTGTCCTTTCCATTGTAAGAACAGAGTAATTGGCCCGTTGCGTGTCGGCACTACATCACCAGACCTCAGGCTACCCGCTCAGAACACAGGGCAAACCTTGTCCAGTTCCCATGACCTCACTAAGCAAAATCACAGGGCAGGAGGGCGCCACCCTCGCTCTGTTTGCTGGTGAGAGCAGCGGCATCAAGGCTTGGACACTCCTTGATCTTTTGCAGCCTCAGCCATACTCGCAGGTTATGAAACATGGGTTGTTTGTCATAGGTCATGGCCTCATGTTAACCAGCCCTAGGAATGCTGAGTCTGAGAACCTGGATTTAAAGTATATGAATTTAAAGAAAAATTAAATCGTAGCTCTGTAATATGCAAATACTTAGAAGTAGTTTTTATTGCTTTCTTATATGAGTGTATAACATGCTGAATATAAGTCTAGCAAAAGTATAAAAGATTATGTGTATAAAATATAAATACTTAATTGTAGATATATCATCATTGATCTATGAGCGAACCAGTCGCTCTATGTAAAACGTACCGAGAATACAAATACAAACATAAATATGAAATAGCCCGGTGTCCCATGATCTCACTAATGAGGAAAAGGGTTTCATAAGAACAGATCAATTAATATCTTTGAATGCAGGTAATAGAAAATGCTGATTCACACCGATTCCAACACTGTAGTATTAAGTGTGAAGCTAGAAGGAAGGGTGAGCCTGTGACCAACAAGACCATTGAGAACCCAGACCCCAATCGTGACTGACAGGACCATGGAGAACCCAGACCCCAAACGTGACTGACAGGACCACTGAGAACCCAGACCCCACTGACAGGACCATGGAGAACCTAGACCCCAAACATGACTGACAAGACCATTGAGAACCTAGACCCCAATCATGACTGACAAGACCATGGAGAACCTAGACCCCAATCATGACTGACAAGACCATGGAGAACCTAGACCCCAATCGTGACTGACAAGACCATGGAGAACCTAGACCCCAATCGTGACTAACAAGACCATTAAGAACCCAGACCCCATCCATGTCTGACAAGACCATGGAGAACCCAGACTCCATCTCTGTATATCTTCAGTATCATTTCTTCTTCATTACTTACTTCATCTGTGCCAATTCCAGATGTGGTATCTGTGTTAATTCCAGATGTGGCATCTGGACATGACCCTTCCTAGAGATAAAACTGAGGTTAGCTACCCTGCTGTCTTCCCTTGACAGAAGAAAGGATACCGTCTCCCTAAGCTTCCAGAAGCCCTCCTTTTCGATCTCATTCTCCAGACCTGGGTCGCAGTCCCATCTCTACAGCAACCACTAGCAACAGGGATTTGAAACCAAGATGAGGATGCATCCCTGTGAGTGTGGTCCATGCTCACAGACTCAGATGGGAAAAACAGACTATCAGACAGGGTTCTCTAGAGGCATTTACAAAATATATATGCCCATATATGTATTTATAATATAGTCTCTAGAAGATGTGTATAATAAAAGAGGATTTATTGGTTGAGGCTAAGCCACCTCATCAGTGGCTGTCGATACGCCAGAGTGGCTGCATTCCCAACCCAAGAAGCAGAACATCCCAGCAGTCTCGATCTGGACCCGAAAGCCTGGACCTTCCCTGAAGAAGAGCTAGCACTGAGTCCATGCTGAGAGGCCAGAAGAGTCTGCTGTGAGCACGTGGGAGCCCTGGTAGATGTCCTCACTCAGAAAAGAAGAGGGCTTTGCTGACTTGCTTACTGCCTGCCTTGGGCATCCTTTATCCCCCAGAGCATCGAGACGTGGGGAATGCAGTCCACATTCAGGGGGGCTCTTTTTCCCTCAGGCTCTGTCCACATGTGTCAGTGCTCTCTGAAAGTGCCTCCACCCATCCCTAGACATACAGGTGTGTTCTATTAGTACTGGGCGTCTCTCAAAACGGTTATGTTGACAACCGAGACCAGTTATCATGAGCACTGAAATGTAGTTGAGACTCCAATGGATTAGGAGGGTTCTTCTGTATTTCTGTGCTTTGATTGGTTAAATAAAAAGCATGCCTGGCCTGTAAGATAGGACACAGCCCTTAGGTGAGCAGAGTAGACAGAATGGAAGGTGGTGAGAGAAAAAGGAAGTGAGCCAGTCGCCATGAGCTTCCGCTGCAGATGGACGTACCTTAGAACCGTCCGGTAAGTCACCCACCTCGTGGTGACATACAGACTTTTATAATGGGTTAGTTTTAGATGTGAGAGCTAGCCAAGAAAAGGCTGGAGATAATGGGCCAGGCAGAGTTTAAATGAATATAATTCTCATGTGGTTATTTTGGGCATAAGCAAGCAACCAGCGGCTGAGTGGGCCGGCAGCTGGGGGCTGGGAGCTGGGTGCCGGGAACACAACCTACACCTCTCCACCAATTTACAACACTCCAAATCAGGTGGGTAGATGGCAAAAGATCAGCTAACATCTACCAGAACACAGAATGTTAAGCTGGTAATTGCTGGTGTGAAAACTCTTCCGTGCATGTGGCCGCTCAAGTATGAACTCCAGGAATCAGGGATCTTTGCATGTTTTGCTGTAAACATCTAGAAAGCACCAACAGAATGTCCCAGTTAGGGTTTCCATTGCTGTGAAGAGACACCATGACCATGACAACTCTTATAAAGGAAAATATTGAATTGGTGTTAGCTTATGGTCCATTATCATCATGGCGGGTAGCAATGGTGGCAAGCAGGCAGACACGGTGCTAGAGAAGGAGCTGAGAGCTCTGCATCTCAATACCCAGGCAGCAGAAACAACTGTGTCACCAGGCATAGCTTGAGCTTGAGATCTCGAAGCCCACCCCCAGAGTGACACACTTCCTCCAGCAAGACCACACCTCCTAATACCACCACTCCCTATGGGAGCCATTTTGTTTTTCAAACCACCACACAGAATATGTACACTAGAGCTATGAGTGAACGAAATCCCCAGCACGTTATTTCACTCTGATTTTACACACGTGGAAATGGATGTTAAGAGTTATAGTATAGGTCATCCCGTTTTAGTGACTGCATCCAAGAGGGACTCAAACTTGTATTTACAAGACACCAAATTCTTTACTGATTTCCAACCACTTTGACTCAACTGTCTCATTTGCTAGAGAGGCTCAGATAAAAATGGTCTGGAATTCCTGAAGCACACGCATTGACCGTCGCTGGGACGATGAAGAGACTGTAGAAAAGGCATGTGCAATCTCTGTAACGGGGTTCTAAGTCTACACATTCATTCGGGCAGCAAGCAACTCTCCCTACATGGCATCAAATCCAAAATTTTGACTTTTCGCTCAGGGATTTCAATCACCTAATCTGTACGTGAGCACAATAAAAAAGTATTTTTTTTTCTTATTCTCAAATGTTTTGCGCCATTGTGTTTACCCTATTCAACAGCTGGACGGCACCAACTTCTACCTTGACACGTCAGTGTTTGCTTTCAGTTACCACCAGAGATTGGCTTTCTAGTCGGGACTGGTGCACCTGGGCCACTTCATCTGCCAGTGCAGTCATTCAGCAGCTATGTGCTGGGTGTTTCATGGATGATAAACCGTTCTAGACACAGGGACTGCAGCAGCAGGCGGGAGTGAGAGCTGGGAAGAGAAATGAAGCAGTGGGCAGGATTAGAGTTTCGGTGCCGTGGAAAGGGAGAGCAGAGAGGTGTCCCTGATCATATGCTTTTCTTAAATATCGCTAATGTCACTAAAAGAAGCTTGCATACTGTGCCAACTTATGATACATGACCTTGAATACTATATAATGAAAACATATATAATATACATGAATACATACATACATCATGCGTACACATATACATATGGAGAAAGAGAGAGAGAGATGTTAGAGAGAGACAACCCCTCAGCCAATGTCGGTTTTAGCCAATTGGAAAAGGAGGAAGGAGGGAAGGAGCCAGTAGTCCACAGGAGGAGAACAGAATGAGCAAGCAGAAGGTGGCGCGTCCCTGAGTTGAAGAAGGAACAGCTGGAAGTCGGTGAGATCAGGAAGAAGGGTCACCTGGATAGGATGAGGGTAGGGGTGAGGTCGGAGGTTCTGAAACACGACAGGTTGCTGTGCACAGACCCGCTTCATCGAATTCCATCACAGGGTGGGGAATCTGTCTGCAAAGGCAGTCACGTCATATCTACGGGCACAAATGAAGTTGCCCACGCAAGTAAGAGAAGTCAGCTCACACAGTGGTCGTGGGGGGAGGGGGGGGCGGAGCCGGAGACCAGAAAGACCTGAGGTGGAGCTCAGGCTCTGACATGAACTTGCCACAACATACTGCTCTGATCTAAACGGGGCCCCCCAAAATGAATACAAGGGAAACAACCCCAAGGGAATGGTATTTGGGAATTCTTCATTCCAGGGGATGGACTGAAGACTCTCAGACGAAGCTGTAAAAACACCAGTGGAAGACTGGCTCACCATGAGCCACTCGGGGTGCATGAAGAACTAGAAGGCAGGAATTTGAAGGCTCCAAACACAGCAGTAATAAGGGGATAGAAGAGCTACTGACCACGAGTTGACCAGGACACGTGTACACATTCCTTGAAATATTACACTATATTCTGCAAATACACACAATTACTGTGTGTCAGCCAAAACAAATTTTTAATGACCTAAGGGGGTAGAAATATTAACTACGCTGATTTGATCTTCATGTACTGCCTATGTCTTATCACTCTGTACATATAAGTTTGTACACTCAGAACAAGAGCATAGTGAAAGTGTCACGTGACGGACTCTCTCTCCTGTTCTTCCTCAGCACAGAGACACCGTTTACTCCTCTCTGGCACTTTCTACTACATAAGGATGGAGCATGACAGTCCTTACTAGACACTGACCCCCTGATCTTGGACTCTGTGAGTGTGAGTGAATGTGTGTGTGTGTGCATCTGTGTGTGTGCGCATGTGTGAGCATCTGTGTGCGTACATGTGTGTGTGTGCATCTGTGTGCATGTATGTGCATCTGTGTGTATGTATGTACATGTATGTGTGCATCTCTGTGTGTATTTGTGCGTGTCTGTTTGTGTGCATCTGTGTGTGTGCATGCATGTAACTGTGAGCATCTGTGTGTGCATGTGTGCACGCGTGCGTGTCTGTGTGTGTCCATCTGTGTGTGCATCTGTGTGCGTCTGTGTGTGCGTGCGTGTATGTGTGCACATCTGTGTGTGTGCACATCTGTGTGTGTGCATGTGTGAGCATCTGTGTGTGTGCATGTGTGTGTGCATGTATGTGCATCTGTGTGTATGTGTGTACACATGTGTGTGCATCTCTGTGTGTTTGTGAATGTCTGTGCATCTGTGTGTGCATGCATGTAAGTGTGCGTGTCTGTATGTGCATGTGTGCACGCGTGCATGTCTGTGTGTGCATCTATGTGTGTGAATGTGTGCATGTCTGTGTGTGCGTACGTGTGTGCACATGTATGTGTGCATGTGTGTGCACATGCACATGTGGGTATTCATGTATGTGTGCATGCCTGTTGAGGCCAGATATAAAAATCAGGTGTCTTTGCCTTATTTTTTGAAGACAGGGTCCCTCAATGACTGGCTGGCAACCAGCTCCAGGACTTTATCTTTCTCTGTCCCAACCCCGAGTACTGGGGTGAGGGGCTGATGCCACCATAACCAGCTTTTACTGTGGGTGCTAGGGATCCAAGCCCAGGTCCTCGTACTTGCATAGCCCGCACCATACTGACGGTGAACCCCCCCCCCTCAAATGTGTATGTGCATCTGTGTGCGTGTATGTGCATCTGTGTGTATCTGCCTCTAGAACCAAGAACGTACATTCATGTTCTTTATAAGTTACTGATCTACAGCACCTTCTAGGAGCACAGAATGGATGAAGGGACACGTGTTTTGTTCCCAGACCGCTTACACAGCTGTGCTGAGCAGCAGTTTCTGTTCCTTGGAAAATGTATCTGCTGTACCAACCTCCCTGTTGTCCTCCTGTGAGGACTCAGCAAAATTTTGCAGCGTGATTAAAACAGCATCTGGCCAATAGCCATGGTTCAGCCAAAGGCTCGTCACTGTCGTGATAACTACTGTGGTGGCTGTTGGCTCCTGGTCATAGGTCAGGCTCTCGGGAAGCCAGGTTACATATTAAAACCCAAGGGTCCTCACAATGCAAGCCCTGTGCACTTGTAGCCGTGGCCACGATATCTCCTCTTGTGAGTCTTGCAGCACCACAAGGCAGCCAAGAAGCTGGCGTCCCGAGTGTTAAGCAGAGAGCAGCCTGCCTGCGGCTGGGGTGGGAGGAAAGAACGAAGCACCCTCTCTCCCGGCGCTAGGCTGCTGCTCGGGACTGCACGCCTGACCAGCTCTCAAGACTGTTTTCCCCACCTGCTTCTCACAGGCGAGTGTGACTCATCCAGCGGCACACCTGGCCTGGGTTGGAGCCAGGGCAGAGGCCACGGCAGGGGAGAATGTCTGCAAAGCCTGGGATGGAGGCAGACGGGTTTGGTGGGCATCGAGGGACCCTGCAGCCCCTGTCTGCCAAGCCCTCTGCCCTCTTCCCGCCAAGTAAGGAAGAAGGGACTTCAGACTGAGTCCAAGGAGATTCGTGTTGTAGGACAAAGGTAACTATGGATCTGGAATCCTAAAGTATTGACCTACAGGGGAGGGAAAGATAGGGCAGACTATAACGATATTAGATACCAAGAACCGGGCTCGGAGGGGTTTTGAGTCAACAGTTCTGGGCAGCATGGAGGCTGAGCATAGCTCCCATATCCCCCATACCCTTTCTCATTCCTGCTTTGGACCCTTTTCTTCCTGGCTGAAACAAACAGAATCAAGCATCCTTTGTCATTGTGGCACTGCAGACAGTGGCTTTATTTAAAAAGCCACCTGCTGTGCACCACACCTGTTGTGTGCCACACCTGCTGTGCACCACACCGCACAGTCACTCCGCAGCACCTCCCCGGGACCCCAGTTCTTTCTTTCATCCTAAAGGCTCAACCCTGCTGGGTCTCCAGGTAGTCCTGGCTTCTGGGGGTTTTCCTTTGGAATTTCTTTTCCCCACAAAACCGCTCATATCTAAGACCTCCCGCATTAAGTAGGACAGGGCCAGGCAATGAGGACTCAGCCATGCATTGAATGTGAACCTCCACCTCTGCCTTCTCCTCCTCCAGGGGGGAAGAGAAAAGAGACTAAAACCATCTCAATACCCAATGACTTAGGATGACTACAGAAGGGGTAGCAGAGAGAGGTGGGAAAATAGTATTTGAATTAATAATGGCCAAAACCAAATCCCACAGACCCAGGAAACCCAGAGAACACCAAATGTGATAAATGCCAAAGGATCATACCTAGGTGTGTTACAGTCAAACCTCAAATGTTCAAAAAGAAAAATATTTAAGAAACCAGTGGGGGGACAAAAGATAAGATTGACACCGGCGGTCTCCTCTGAAACAGCCAGCAAAAGCAAGTTACGGTGAAGTATTTGAAGTACTGAAGAAAAAAAATCAACCATTTGAGTTCACCTGTCAACAATCAGAGAGAAATGAGAACTTTCTCCAACAAGCAGAAGTTGGGGAAATTTGTTGTTGGTGCATTTGGCTTAGGGGAAACTTATGTATAGGGAAGGGAAATGATATGAGTCAGAAAATGCATCAAATGTTGAGTAAATGAAGAGGAAAATAAACCCTTTTGTAGCACGAATAGTAAAAACCCAGAGACAAAAGTTGGGGTTCATCCCAAAACCCAGAAAAGCAAAGCAGCCAGGCTGCTAGAGAAGTCTTACCTTTGCCAAGCCTGGGCAACTGTAGACTGCGCCAGAGACTCTCTCTCCTCCATCTTATATTCCCTCTAGTGCTGGGATTAAGGGCGTGTGACTCCCTAGGACTGGGATTAAAGGTGTGAGCCACCACCACCTGCAGTTGTATCTGCATTGATCTCAACAAAGGAATCTCAAATGCCTGAGAACACTTGCAGGAATGTCCAACATCCTTAGCCATCAGAGAAATGCAAATCAAAA
>JAQHUG010000261.1:464105-475768 GCA_028555095.1 Dicrostonyx torquatus | reverse complement strand
CCGCTACCACTGCTTGGGGACCTACAGCGTTTCTGCTGCCTACTGTTGCCGGGGATCCTGCAGCATTTTTAATTTTTCCATAACATGTCTCTTCTTTGCCAACTGAAGGACGCCATATCCTAGGAGTCCCTGAATTACCAGAGACAGCAGCAGCTTGAAAATGAGATGCGACGGGATGTCACTGTACTGTGGGAGCTTGCTTCTTACAGCCGGTAGCACTATCTTACTGCACCTAATCTTGAGACCTTAGCTTTGATATCCCCACCTCTCCGAGGGACCCCCAAACTGTGTTAGAAGACCCTCATATTGCTCCCAGACGCCCACATTTTGATTCACTTGGTAACACCAGCCATTCTGTATTGTCATCCGCTCTTTCTCCACGGGATGGAGGTTTGCAGTGTTAAGACTGTTTTCCTTTGGGCTGAGCTCTGTCTATGATGTGCCGCACTGTGGAAGAGGCTCGCGAGCATTTCTTCAGTTTTCTGCCTCTGTTTCCTTATCTTTTATTCTGAGAGGACCGATAAGATCATGTACAAGACTTTTGTCCAAATTTGGAATTCAGGGACACAATCCAACATCACAATTGTGACGGACACAAATACCTGCTTTAATTTTCCCAGAACTCTTTGCACTCGGAAATGACCCTGTCCACTCCACATGGTCATGGCGGACTTAATTAAAACTGCCATGATTCATGTCATCAAACACCACATAATCCCCAACCTCTCACCACCACAGGAGTGGGACAGTATTCCAGAAAAAACTTCAGGGGTCCACCCTTCAACGTAGTGATTGGTCAGCAACAGAAACAAGACCCAATCCAAATTTTTTTTTCCTGAAAACAATTACAAATAAATATATAATATGAAAAATATTGTAAATGAAAATAAATATATGTACAATATGATAAAATGTGCACTGAAAGATAGAAACTGGTTTTGTCCACTTTTGTCTGTACCTCATACTTGGTGCATATGGGACCCTCGGTGGCAATCTACCCATTATTAGAAAGATGGTGACTATAAAATAAGTATAAGCCTAACGGAAATCAAAGTCAGACCGACAAAGGAGAAGAAAAAAGGCCAACAGCATTTCCCAGGTTTCCAGGCAGAGCTGTACCTGAAGCCAACTACAAATGGGTTTCCGTAGGTTATGAGTTTAAGAACTGGTTGGAACTTAAACCAAATCTTAGATTCTGTCATCTAAATCCAAATGTCCCAGGCTAGTGGGAAACAGTAGACTGTGGGTTTCAGATAAGGTATACCAAATGTGCACACTGCCATGTGTGTGTGTGTGTGTGTGTGTGTGTGTATACACAATCAACAGTAGACAGAAAGTGTGTTTGGAATGGAGGTAATAGATCATTGGTGCCAGGCAGGGCAGCGTGTGCTTGTAATCTCAGAGCTGGTTAGACAGGGACGGAAGGATTCCAGGGCTTGTCTGCCAACCAGTCTAGCCTAATAAGAGAGACACAAGGTGGACAGGTCGCGAGGAATGACCTTCGACATTGACCTCTGGCTTTCATTTCCACCTGTAAGGACATACACATACACGCTACAAAAACACTGATCTTAAAATCTGGCATAAAATCTAAACTGTGCCCTTCTAACACTGCTTATAAAAAATGAATACATTTCCAAACATTTATTTCGTTGTGTGCTGCTGTAAGAGCGAACCCAGAAAGCAGTTAATAGGATTTCAAAGGATTGGGGAGCCCCTGTTGGTGTGGTTTATTTACACAAAGTACAAAAGGCAGGCAGTTAGAAAAAAAACACCAAAATTTGACTAATTTCCATAGGAAAGCCCAGCTTGGGCAGCTCCTTTTGAAACTGGTCTATGTCACCCTACTGTATGTGTCCATACTACTACATGTACTATGGTCCTGTAGTGCTTGTACTATGTATATTACGGTACTATGCATACCGCCTGCACTAAGGGGACCTTCAGCTAGCTGGGCAAGGGGGCTGGAGATTTAAACATACACACACAGAGACAGTGAGACAGAGACACGGGTCATCCTTGAATTCCCCAAGAATGCCCCCTTTATTGTGTTCTGGGCAGCTCATATAGGGATCCTTAACTGATAGCCACGCCCCAGCCAAAGCCACCAGAAACCACTCCCCTGCCATCAGAAACTCCTGAGGGTCTCGTGCTCAGAGCAGCTGCAAACATGACAAGGTGTTTACAGGAAATTCAGGGTCTGGGGGTCCACATTCCCCAACACCCTGCTATTCCTCTTCGCCTACACTTAGGGCTTGAGTTGGTTCGTGTGTTTGAACACCTGGTCCCCAGCTAGTGGCACTGTTTGCAGAGGTTGTGCAACCTTTTAGGCACAGCATCTATCTTACAGACATAGGTGGGCCCTAGGCTAATCTATTAGCTATACAGCTAATAACTGTGCCTACTTCTGGCCCACCGTGTGCCACTGTGATATGGCCAGTCATCACCATGAAGCTAGCCAATCCACCGCGCCACCCCTGCACGGCGGTCTGTACCGCTGGTCATGTGAGTCCGCCCTGGGCACAGTCAAGAACTCTGCTTGTGCCTCTCAGGGCCTGTGTTCTTTTCTGCATTTCTGATCCCCGTGTCTCTATCATTCCTGCAGTTCTGTGGGCCCTCTGTCCACATTACTGAATGCTTCCCTGCAGTGAGCTTCCACTGGCTTTTGTAGCTGGCAAAGAATCTTCCCTTGTTCAGATGGGGTCTAAACATATCAGATACCATTGCATCTGGATCCATCGACTGCCCCCACCGCCAGCAGTCCCCTCCCGGCCACGACTATGTGGAGGGCCAGCCCACCATCAGCAGCATCCTGAAATCCAAGTCCCCCTCTCCCCTAAGATGACTATTTCACACTGCTATAAAGAATAGTGTCCCGGCTCTGCTGTGTGGTGCTATGTCAAACTTCTCTGTTCTGAAAGAAGATGGTAACTCACTTTCACGGGCTCTGGCTTGCTGTGGTTTTCACTACATAAATTACTCCTGGGATGGGTTCTGCTCCCACCCTGACAGGAGAACTGACTGTTGGCAGCTTACAATATTGGTTTGCGCGTGCTTCTACCTTGGAGATTTAGAATCTCTTGGAGATTGGACTCTCGACATGCTTGGCCTAGAAGAACCCTCATGTACAGTTTTCTTGGAGCGTCACCTCGTTCCAAGACAGACATTGCTTCTTCATTTTCTCCCCAGCTTATTCCCTCCCTCTGTCAAGGATTTGGTAGCTCCTCTGAAGCTTCTGGCCTCTCCTAGGTCACATGACACTGGACATTCGCCTGGCCTTCACTTCTCCCAGGCCCTCCCAGAAAGTTAGTGCCAAGGGGAGTGATCCAGGGTAGACAGGCCTCCCTGCATCTTCGGACTCTTTCCAGGCATCTGGCCTTCCTCAGGCAGCTGAGGTGGACAGGCTGCATGACAACAGGCAAACAGGAAACAGGCCTGTGCTGGGGTGGTCTGCTGCCTGCTGTCCACTACAGCTAAGGAACACAACCACAGGCCATGCAGCTGTCAGCAGAAGCCAAGAGGTCCCCAGAGCAAATGGTGGCAGCACAGGCTCCCTCCCCACTGGGAAGCCAGCATCCCTGCCCTCTGGCCATAGCAAGCAACCCCGAAATGCTTCCAGAGACAAAGGATCCAGGGGACCATTTGTGTTCACCACCAATGACAAGGGATACAAGTATCTGTCCTCACCGAGTCGATTTGGCCAATAGAAACCACCTGAAGACAGCAGACATGCTCTGGTGAGTCTCTGAGCCTGAGTGGCCATATTCAACCCCTCTACCTACAGGGGGTGTCACGGGGACACACACAGGCTGGAGAAGAGGCTGGCCATGGCGTGTCTAGTCACACACAGCACAGAACTGGTTGGGGCAGGAGCTCCCCAGTGTTTGCAAATGTTTGCAAGTTACTTTCAGTTCAGGTGCTTAGACTGGACTGTGTAATCAAAGAATATTGGGGAATAGGGGTGGATCCTGGAGGTAGCCCTGGGCACTGAGGATGGACCCTGGCCTGTAGTCAACATCCAGGACCTCTGCCTTCAAGCCGCCAACAATGGATCTTGTCATCGACTTCATGAGTATCTTAAGTTCCAGGTAAGACCAGGAAGATATGGGGGGGTAGGAGTCCGGCTAGAAAAATGATTGTATTTAAAGTTGCAGGCGCAGAGGGTCTCATCGAACCCCGAAATATCCTCGTGCGCCTGTCATCTGCCTGCCCATTTCCCTGCCGATCACACAGCCTCTCTGTAAGGATACACCTTCTTAACTTTAGAGCCTCTTACAGATGTTGGCATCTTCCTGCTCCATGTTTCCCTCCTGAGTTTTACCATATGCCTCCTTCCCCGAAAGCAGCCAGGACTGGATGGGCCGTAGCCTGAATGCTATGCTGTGTTGAAACTGGCTTTGTCTGATTCATTTGTACATTAGTTTGTTTCTTTTCATTTACGCCCTACTCAAGTTTTAAGAACACTGAACGTTTGAACTCAAATTCTTTGCCAACATGGAGCAAGGACGCTGTTCTAGTTTCATTTTCTACTATCGTAATGAAACGCTGGACAAAACCCAACTTGAGTGGAGGGATTATTTAATTTTACAGGGTACAGCCCATGACTGAGGTCCATGAGTCAGGAACTCAAGGCAGGAACCTGGCCCCGGGTCTTAGATAGAATATTAGAAGGCCGGGAGTATGTGGAGGAAGATAACCATTTACATCACTGTGGACGGAAGCAGAGAGCACACACCAGGAAACCGGCAACCACATATAAGCTTTAGAGTCCGGTCCTGGAGCTAGACAGATGGCTTAGCAGGTAAGAGCATAGACTGCTCTTGCTGAGTGTGGGCTGATATCGGCCAGCCTGAGGACGCCATGCAGCTTCGTAGCTGAAGGCTAACAATTTAGAAAGACAATAGATGAGGGTTTTGCTCCAGCCTTCCTTTTCATTTGTAGATTGCTCCAGGAGAAGTGGCTATCTCCAAAGTGGGTGAAGAAATGCAGGTGTGTGTGTGCTGGGGGAGGTGCCCCGGAATAAGGAATATGAATAGAAAAATTCCTCTAGAGGGAGAGAGCATTTCAGAGCAGGGATAGTTTGGGAGATAGAGAATAAACGCGAGGTCACGCTGTAAGGAAAAAGTCCGAAGCGGCCTTTGAACAGTAATGGTGTGAAAGCCTGTTCTTTTCTCGCGCCTCCGGGTCACATTTGGGGGAAAAACACCAGTTTCTATGTTGGGGCGACGGTCCCCGACAGCTGAGGGCCTAAACTTGGTTGCCAGCACTCACAACTGGAGCTCTGGCTCTCGGTGACCTGCGTCTACCACTCGGCTCCACTTCCGGATGTGCCATAGCTTCCCAGAATAATTCCATAAGCAAGCAGGAAAGAGACGCTGAGAACACCAGCCTCTGGGAGACACTTCAGCTTCAAGCCCAGACACCAACTAGTGACATTAAATGTTTTTGTGTATACATGGGCTACGTGAGTATCTTCCTCATAAGGCAACTGTGAAATTTTTTTGACTCAGTTAACTGTCCCATGGCACCGTAAGAGTCCTTTAAGTTATATGAACACATGACCCTTGCTAGTGGTGTGGGTTCTAGTCACTTTCTTACGATCTATGCTCATTCAGCCCCCAAGCCCTCCTCACCTGTGGTGGGAACAGAACTCAAGCTCTCAAACACACTAGGCAAGTGTTCCGACCTCAGCTTTCTTACTGATCCCTTTTCATACATACTAAAACATGTACTTATTATTCTTTATCAATAAAACCGAGGGAGTCGGATACCAGAGTACAAACCCGAATGATCAGGAAAGTGGCAGAGCAGTGGACAGTGACCTCCTCTCTCTCCTTCCTCAATCTCAAAAGGCTGAGAATCTTTCTAAGTCCCACCCTACTATTTCCTGTGTCTCTCTATATGTCCTCAGTCCTCCAAAACCTCTATGGTTAATATGGAGATTCTTTGGTGTTCATCATCCTTTGTTTTGTTTTGTTTTATTTTTTTAAGTAAATTGGTGCTTCCAGAAGAGATATGTCTCACTATCACAAAAGGCCTAGAGGGAGGGAGGAAAAGCCAGTTATGCTACTCCAGTGGCTACAAAGCTGGCCACAAGTGGTGACCTTGTGATCTCGTGTTCCACGTTAGGTACCAGATGAAGCATTTATCTGATTCTTCTTTATCAATAAAAACTCAGGAGTCGGATATCAGGGCAAGAACCTGAATAATTACAAGCAGTGAAGAAGCAGGTAATGACCTCCTCTCTCTCTCCTTCCTCCATCCAGAAAGGCTGGGAATCTTTCTAAGCCCCGCCCTACTACTTCCTGTGTCTCTCTATAGGTCCTCAATCCTCCAAAACCTCTATGGCTCATTTTAGTCAGCTAGTAGCTAGCGTCACCCTCTGATTCAAAGCACACTTCATTGACGTTCTTGGATGTATCAGAGTACATCAAAAAATCCCACAATAACATACTTTTTAAATTTAGTAAAATTCACGTAACTGGTGTCTGTTGGTTTGTTCTGTTTTGCTTTGGAGTTTTCTGTGTCCCCAAGGCTGCCAAGGTATTCACCCATGCTTTCTTCTACACTTGAAACATAATGGTTTTCTATTTTGTTTGTTAGGGCTAATATCCATCCCATGGTGTTTTGTTCTTGGAACAAGGTCACAGCCATATTTTATTTTTTCTTCTCATGAATGTGTACAACTATTATGGCATAGCCAATTATGCAGAAACACTTAAAGGGTCAAACACAACTATTTTTGCTTAGTTAGGTCTTGTTTCCATGGTAACTATTGAAATAAAAGTGATTCAGATATACTTAAATGGCAGTGAGAAGCCTCCTACAGAGAGGGACATTCTGAGTCTCAAAGTAACCAAATGCAAAGCTGGCAAAGACAGAGCGAGACTGTGGGCACAGAGCATGGAAGAAGGCAGACCTGAGACAGGAGGTGTCTCGTGTCTCTCCTAAAGAATGAGGGCACAAAGGAAAGTTTGCAGCCATTACCGTGACACACGGATGGGTGAACCAGAGTATTGGGACTGCTCAGAGCATCGCCTGTTATTTTCTCTGAGTTCACAGGGATGACATATTGCCTTGTTCTTCCGTTTTGTTGCCTCTTGTCCTTGTTTTTCTAGCAGCATGCAGCCATTGCATTTGGCACACACAGGCACACATGCACACGCACACACGTGCACACGCACACACATGCACACACATATACACATGCACACGCACACACATGTACACGCACACGCATGCACACAGACACACATGCACACAGACACACATGCACATACATGCACATGCAGACACACATGCACGCGGCACACATGCACACACACACATGCACACACAGACACACATGCACACGCACACACATGCACGCATGTAAAATGAAACAACTATGTTTACCCAAGGTATGGAGAAGACAGACAAGTGAGATGGAAATGAGACGGGCAAAGAAGTTACGGAATGCTACACTTGAATACATGTATTAGCACAGTTACATGTTTTCAGTAGTTATGGGTGAAAGAACACATGTCTAAAGGGGGCACAACAAGGTAAAAACTTATTTCTGTGTCATAGAAGGATTTGGAGGCAGACGGTACAGGACTGGTTTGTCATCAGGGTCTAGGTTTCTTTCATCTCCCCCCTTCCTCGCATCTTGTAAATAGTTTCAGCCTCAGAACTGATGCATAGATCAAGGTAGCTACTGTAACTCCAGCCAAAACATCCAGGATTCTAGACAAAAGAAGAGGGAAACTCCAAAAGCTCCATGCTTGCAGTCTGAAAACCTCATGAAGGAGCCGCAAGGCCCACTACACAACTTCCGGTTGTGTCTTGAACCAACCTTACAAGGATGCTAGGGAGTTGGCTTTTAACCAATCCCCTTGATTCCAGAACAAAGTGTAGCATTGGTAGACCCAAGGAAAGAACAAACATTGGGTAGACAAATAGCCATCACCCTCCCTGGAGAGAAATTTGTCAACCCCAGACACCAACTGGATGTCAAAGAATACACAGGTTAGAAAGGGATTGCACAGTGACATTATCTACGGTGGGGCGTGGGATTTCCTCTTTATCAATTTCCATGACTTAGTCTTCAACAAGGAGCAGCATAATGAGAGGGAAATTTTTTTTATAAAAAGATTTCCTGGGGCTGGAGAGATGGCTCAGAGGTTAAGAGCCTGCTCTTCCAAAGGTCCTGAGTTCAATTCCCAGCAACCACATGGTGGCTCACAACCATCTGAAGTGGGGTCTGGTGCCCTCTTCTGGCATGCAGGCATACACACAGACAGAATATTGTATACATAATAAATAAATAAATATTTGTAAAAATTTTTCCTTCTCAAGTTTGCACACCAGTGATTAAAGGAATGCCCACGCAGGAAGCGTACCTGGAATTCAGCCTCCAGGTAAGAAAACCTGACTGAGTGGACGCATGGACCTTGTCATGCAGGCTGAGGAGAGATTGACCCATCGTGAACTTGACTCCCGCCTAACTCCACTCACCTCTGCCCTAGTTCAGCCTCGCTCTTCCCTTCGATAAATCCAGGTATTAACAAGTGGGAGACACTTGTATCTCAGCTTAGGTAGCTGGGTCCAGAACCACTTTGTTTCTGCTTCCCTCAACAGCACTGATGGTGACCGGCACAAAAGTGGACTGGCCCGCTTCAGATACCTCATCCGGCCTCACAAAGATTTTAATTACAGCCCCTGAAGACGCTGTTATAATCTTTTCTAGGCCATCACTCATTTGCTTTGCAGCTGTGCTCCCCAATACACATCCAGTGACCCCTCATGGCAATTTCAACTGAAATTAAAGAAAAACATTATCGTCAGCTTTTCTGTTACATGACTGAGTTTTGGGAGGACTCAAGTGTCCAGATTAGATGGCAGGAGCATTGACTATTCCCGTCAACGCAGCAAATTCTGAGCAGTGGTAGGGCAGGAACCACGCTCAACCCACCCCATCCGGGACCCTCAGTAGCTGACACCCCCACCAGGCTCTCTCGGGATGTGTGGGAAATGAATGAGCCGTCTAGGGCATCGAATCTAACAGTCCAATGTGGGGTGGGAAAGGCATCTAGCAGGAGATAGCTTTCCAGCTAAGTCCCGGAGGTAATTATACAAATGGGTGGGTCAGGAAGAGAGTGGTTCCCTGCCAGAGGAGGAATTGACATTAGTGGGAACCGTGCAGGGATTTGGAGCCCGGCGGACCGCGTGGGGATTTGGAGCCCGCCCGCTACTGTTCCCAGGCCTCTTCCCGCTGCCAGCTAAAAGTCCTGTCAGGCTGTGTTTTCTTATCAGACTTCCTCCAGCGGGCAGGCAGCCTGCCTTGGGATTGAAAGGTCTAGTTCTCACTAATTTAGACTCTTGGCTGGCTGACAGTCAGGCAATTTTTAATTTTTGATTTTTTTCGTTTGTTTGTTTCATCTGTAAGTTTCGATTAGAGGTGAAAACGGAGGGTACCACAGAGAGTCACAAGTTTTCCTAGGGGTCTTCAGCCCCAGTACCCAGGGATCTGAGAACCTGTTGTGAAAATGGGCATGTCCTCCTGGCCCTCTGGGGCTCTGGAAGATACCTCAGCTCCTCACAGAACAGGCCCTGCTGAGTTGCTCCCCAACTACACCTGATGATCGTTTCTTTTCTTAATCCACTCTTCACCCAGACTCATAGGTTGAAACCAGGCCCCACCACCCGCTCGCTATGTGAGATCTCTGAGTCTCAATTTCCTTTTCTGTAAAATGGGGGCAAAGGAAGAGCCAGAGGTGTGGAACAAACTAACGTAGGCGGAGTCCCATGGTAGCTAAGCACGCGTGTCCCTCAACAGGTCACAGGGTAGCTAGAGACTTGGTAGAGCTTTGCTCTGGCTGTGTCTGATGGAGGGCCTGCAGAGGGTCACATCAGATGTGGCAGGCTAAAAAAAAGCAGGTCACCCTATTCAATGACAGTGGACTTCTCTAATCTGTTCAAGGTCTGAAGGGATCAGAAACCCAGAAAGCATGCTCTCTCTGCCGGGCTTCACGCTGGGACAGCCATCTTCTTCTGCCCCCAGATGTGGAACCCAGCTAGAAACTACTCTGTTGCCATCTCAGACTAGAATGGCGCTGCTGGCTCACCTGGGTCTCTACCTTACTGAATGTGGACCACGGGGCACAGCCTCTATAATCACGCGTCGGTTCCTGTACTTATCCTCCGTCACTTCTGTTCCTCTCTGAGAAACTCTGACATTGACGAGTACAGCGTCAACCATACGAAAGGCACTGTGTGGTACACACATAAACAATAATTAAAATGTTTCCCTTGTGCCGTATTACAAACACATGTCTACAGTTAGCGTGTGCTAAGCATTCAATGGATAACTATATGGGTGAATATCATATTAACTGCCATTTATCAAATTCCTACTTAACGCTAATCTTCATAACCGTCCAACATGTTCCCTCATTATCTGCCACTTATTTCACTTCTGCATGCACCAGTCCGTGCCAGGACTGGTTCAGAGGCCACTTGTCTGTCCCCTCCATGTCAGCCTCCCATCTGGCATTAAATGCACCTTTTAAAAGAGCAAATCAGATTCTGTCACTACCATGTCTCATACCTGCCAGGGGCTGCTCATCTGACAGTGTGAACGAGCTAGACCAAAATGTCTTAGATGTTCACGCCATCTGTTGACATTCATTCTGTCATTATCCCTTCATCCCATTGTGAAAACCGAGATTCACTTCATGGAGAGTCAGGAACTTGCCCAAGACTGCTCAGCAGGTTGGTGGCACCACTGGGGACAAGGACCCCATCATGTAGGTGTTCGGACCATTTACAGGCTGGAGGCTTGGGAGGGTCCGCATTGATCTCTCATTGTCTGGTTCCTTAGAGGTACCTTTCACAGACAGGAGAAAGGAGTCTTAGTGTCCTCTGGCTTAGCGTAGCAATCAACTCAGTCCCCAGGCAGCTTTCCTGCAGGCTTCTGTCAACCCCTGCCTTGTCTCAGCCTCACACCCCACTGCCTTTGTGCCTCTTTCCCAGAAGGCTCTTAACCTTGGCATGAAGAACATGCTACACCGTGGGAAGCGTCCGTCACAGACACTCACAGACACACAGACCCCCAGGAGGGTCTCAGATACAGATGTGCCACAGATTCTGTGTTCCTATAGTCCCTCTAGGTGCCCACCTGGGAGCTAAGCTATTCCAACCTCCAATAGGCATTTCTTGACAGTTTGGTGCTTGATGGCTGTTAATCGGCTACCAACAGCTTAGGCTGATGTCATGTGTGTGCTATTGATTTCTGAATATTATCAATAACTAAGGCCATTTATAGCACGGTCACACATATTTGTGATTTCACCTCCAATTCCAGCCTCAGGCTTTCTTAAGCCTCCAACTAGTTCATCCAAACACAACCTCACACAGCTTCCATCAGACATGCCTCAGTGTGGTTCCTGCCAACTCAGGGGTCCCTGTCGGCTCACTTAGATTTGTCTGTGCCTGAGCTTTGGAAGCTGGAATTGCTGAGTCATAGTCTTGATGGCCCTGCACACATCACCAAACTCCAGAAATGAGCAGCCCTTGTTGTAAACGCAGTTGGCCCGAGGTTTACCAGCTAACAGGGAAAACATCCTCACTGCTTGCTGTTTGGATACAGCATTTTGCGGTGGGCTATGCTGTTACATTGTTAT
>JAQHUG010000261.1:333670-347105 GCA_028555095.1 Dicrostonyx torquatus | reverse complement strand
GCCCGGCTCAAGTGGTTTCTTCATTGCATCTCAGTGAGCTGTCAGTCGAAGACGAACTGACAACAGTGTAGCAAATGTGAAATAATTAAGAGCCAACAGGAAGAAGGAGAGAACAGGCAAGCGTCAGAGAGGGCGCCCGGGGAGGTTTTTGCTACAACCCTTCCACGCTAGCACGTCTGCACAGGGCATGGAGGAGGCCTGTCTTCCCGCGAGGTGTGAGAAGTTCTCCAGTTCCAGGGTGAAGGGGAAAGGGAGGCCCAATAAGGTGGGGATTTCAACAGTCAGGCTGCAAACAACGTAATACAATATTACGTCCTGCAAAGTGTAGAGATTTTGCTTGGTGACAGGCGGTTCTAAGAGACGCCTAAATGGCCAGGGAGTAGTCATCCCGGTTGTTCTTAAAAGCAAAAGACAGCAACGGACACTTCAAAGGCATAGGGAAATACCTCCTTTCACTCATGCCAGAGAACATAGCAAAGTGTCCTTTAGGACAAATCGGAAGGGACGTCCGTGTATTTGGCATGACATAAGGAGCCACGAACACTTGTCTCTGACTGGTCCTTTGTTCCAGCTACTCCAAAGGACGGCTGCATTCCGCTACAAACAACCTGCATGGTTTAAAGTCCCCTGCCTAGTTTAGGGACTGCCCTGGCATCAGGCCGCCCCCACACATCCTGCACGACCTCTCAGTTTCTCTCTGGATCTTCGGTGGCAGCCTGTCTTGTGTTTTCCTGGGGTTCTTCTCCAATGTTCCCCCCCCCAAAAAAAAAAACAGAGCGGGAGCCCTCCTTCCAACAGGGAGCCTTCATTTCCTCGGCTCACCCTCAAGCGCACACGCGCTTTTTTACTGAAAATTCCTGGTCTTTTTCTTGGTCCTGCTTTATAGTACCCACCAGCATAAAGGTTCTTTATTCCAAAGCTGTCTGTCCGCCCTGTCTACATTAGCATCATCTGGCCCCTCCTCCACGCTTTTGAACGCCGTTGAATTACTGTGAGGATGCTGCCCCCTGCAGGCCATGGCGGCACACAGCCCTCAGAAAGAAGCCGGATGGATGATGGCACTTAGCATGGTAATAGCCTAATAGCCGTTATGCCGAATTCCTTCCCTTAAATCATCTCATCTCATTCCCACAACAACCCACGAAGTTAAGGACTGTTATTATCTTCTTTTTCCGGAGGATAAATCCGAGCCCCAGCAAGGTCAGGTCACTTGTCCAAGATCCCACCACTAACAAGTGACAGAAAGGGGCTGTGAACCCAGGCCACCTCCCTCCGGAACCCACCCTCCCAGCGGGAAGACAGCAGCAATTCATGAGCGGTTGTGCTGTGACAAGCATCATCCGAAATCCTCTCATTTAATCCGCCAGCAAAGCAAATTAATTGGGAAGAGGAAGCCAGTTGACTCGCTTGTGGCCCCAGCACTGCCATTATCCCACGGTGTTCCTGTGGGTGCTCACATCTCCCTGGGAGAGCCTCTGTGGGAGGCTGTGACTGACAGCCAGCTGCCACCCCTCGGAGCCTCTGTAGCTGGGCACCCACGCCATGCCTTCCTGGGCTTCTCTGCCGACAACGGAGCACGGGCTTTCTGTGTCCAAAGGGGGCTCTGGGAGCCTGGTGGGGCTCTCTCATGACTACATGGCAGCTCCCTCACTTCCTGCCCTCACTCGACAGACGTCAGATCCACCGCGTGATCGGAGCGCATCCCACAGGCGCCTCTCTCCCCTGCAGCTCTCACAGGCAATGTGGTGATCCATCCAGGTGTTGTTTGCATGGAGAGTTCAGCCAAAAGCATCAGCAACAGCCGGGCGGCGGTGGCGCACGCCTTTAATCCCAGCACTCGGGAGGCAGAGGCAGGCGGATCTCTGTGAGTTCGAGGCCAGCCTGGTCTACAAGAGCTAGTTCCAGGACAGGCTCCAAAGCTACAGAGAAGCCTTGTCTCTAAAAAAGAAGAAAAAGGAAAGTAAAAGAGAAACCATCAACAACTCTAGGGAGGACAGACAGCAACAAGGCTTGATGTTGACAGCGACGGCAGGAATCGGATTTCTAACGTAAGGGTGGGCAGAGCGCTGCATCCTTGCCCGCGAGCTCCGACGCTGAGGTATGAAGCCCCTGCAAAGCTTCTGCAGGGGAAGGCAGCTCAGTAGCAGAGCGCCCGCCACGGCAAGTACTGCAGACCTGAGGGCTCGTTGACCAGGGAGACACTGTCTCAAAAACACCTAAAGAACAGCATTTAGTGTGTCCTCTGACTTACGTGCGGGTGTGCATGCAAACACACACACGTACACAAACACGCACACACGCACACACACCTTACCCTGACATGTAATTGCCACTGTTAATGACACACATGCACACATGTATACAAACACACACACACACACACCTCTTACCCTGCTGTGTAGCTGTCACTGTTAAGAAGGAACCTTTCGGGCTGGAGAGATGGCTCAGAGGTTAAGAGCCCTGACTGCTCTTCCAGAGATCCTGAGTTCAATTTCCAGCTCACAACCACCTATAATGAGATCTGGTGCCCTCTTCTGGCATGCAAGCATACATGGAAAGAATGTTGTATACATAATAAGTAAATAAATCTAAAAGAAAAAGAGGAAGAAGAAGAAGAAGAAGAAGAAGAAGAAGAAGAAGAAGAAGAAGAAGAAGGAACCCTTAGAAGGCTACTAGGACTATGACCTCGGGACCCAGCCCTCGTGAACAGAGTAACTCTCTCAGCACACGGGTGGGTCAGTCATCACAGGAATGGGTTCTGATCAAAGACTCGTCACCCCCACCTCCTGTCCCCTGCCCCTCTCTTGCGTGTTCTCATGCCATCCGAAGCCCTTGGCTTGCGATTCTGCAGCACACAGACCCAGGGATGCCAGCACCGAGCTCTTGGGTTTCCCAGCCTCCGGAGCTGTGAACCCAAAGGGTCCGGCCTGCGGCTGTCTGCTGTAGCGACACAACGTGAAGACGCCGGGTTTGCATCCCTCTAGAAGGTCAGTAGAGGGGAGGGGAGGTTTACTAATGTGTACTTGGGCACGTGTGCGAGAGGAAGAATGTGGGCACACGTCTGTGCACGGAGAGGTCAGAGGAAGGTTCGCAGGAGTTGACTCTCTTCCCACCCTGCTGTGGCAGAGTCTGTTTCTGCCATGCTGGCCTGTGAGCTCCCGGAAGATTCTTTTGTCTTTATGCCCCCGTCTTTCTGAATGCTGAGGTCACAGATGCGCTCCACCGTACCTGTGGTGTGTGTGTGTGTGTGTGTGTGTGTGTGTGTGTGTGTGTGTGTGTTTGTAGATTGTGGAAATCAACCTTGGTCCAGGCTCGCATGGCATGTGCTCTTATTCGCTAAGCCGTCTTGCTGGCCCTCTGATATGGAGTTTACAGTCACACTGAGAAAGGAGACATGCACACGGGGGGGGGGAGGGGCTCTGCATCCATCCGGGTGCTATGGGAAACAAGGAGGGGGACGCTGTGATGACAGAGCCTCATGTGCAGTCCTCCAGGATGGACTGGGGTGTAGAGGTGGCACACAGATTCCTTACACGAGAGGGGCAGCAGGGCTTAGCCCAGGAGAAGAACAGTCGGCAGGAGGCTGGATAGCCTCAGCCAAGGGGTCTGCATCACGCAAAGCGCTTAGCAAACTAAGTCCAAACCCCTGACCGCCATTGAAATGAGGCTCACTCAGCTGAGTGGCACCAACAATGACTGCTTGGCCGGGAAGGAATCACTGTGTTGTCTCTGTGACATGGATGCTACAATACAGGGACCCTGGGAAAGGCGGTCTCTCACACCAAGCCCTCGTGCAGCGGGCCTCACCCCTCCCTGCACAGGCACGCACACTCCCTAGTGCCATCACGTCCCTCTTCTCCTCAGGCTTTGGGATTCTCGGAGCGAGCGCTGCACTGGGGAGATGCTTCCACACAGGATCCATAAACCACTAATAAAGAACCGAATGACGCTGACTTGAATGACGTCCAGGGACTCGGTGAAATTCCATTCCCTTACCCACAACTCCTGTGTTTGTGTGCCCAGGGCATCTAAAAGGGGCAGAGCACCAAGTAAACAAGAGGGAGACCCCTGGCAGATTCACGGTGTGGCCAGGCCAAATGTTTGGCAAGGTGGCACTCGGAGCACCTGACTGGCTCACGGGCCTGAGAGAAGACTGAGTGCAGGTACAGTCACTGTGGGACAGCCACGCTGAGCACCGCTGAACTCAAGACATTGCTGGACGTTAAATAGTCTGAGGCTACAATATGTTTTTCCCTGAAATCCAGCCAAGGGGGGGAGGGGAGGACTGTGCGTGACCTCATGGGGCTGATAAAAAGTCAAATAAAGACAAGAAAACTAGCCACAAATCACAAGAGATTTTGTCCTGAATTTTCAAAAGTTCTTGGTGGATTCTAATTTCCTCTTTTTAGTGATCATAGAGGTGGTTGGAGCCTGAGCAAAGGGTTTTTCTCAAAGACAGAGGGGCTTCCTAGGATACTGGTTTTTTTGTTTGTTTTGTTTTATTTTGTTTTTGTTTGGAAAGCGGAAATCCCTGCTGGCCCCTTGGTGTCCCAAAGCCTGACTTAAAGAATCCAATCAAATGGCCCCAAACTATGTCCAGAACCTTACACATCTGGCAAAACGAAGCCTTTCATGGGTTAACTGCTGACCCGAGACCTCAGATCGTCCTCGGGGAAAGGGCAGGCTCATTCCAAGGCCCTTTTAGTTCAGTGGACAAGAGACTGGCCATGACCAGGGAAGCCATCTCTGTGAAGCCCTTCCCCGGCTGGTCTGAGTGTTCGCCCAAAATGTCAGTCTTACATATCCTTTTCTCAAATCATGGTGAAATAAAGTAGATTGATCTTATCAGAGAAGCAAAAGGAAAAAAAAATGATTCCTTTTAAAGGAAAAGCTGAGGACGCCTGCAGAAAGTCAATGGTGCAAATCGTAGTGACCAACAACCAAAGACCAGAGAAGAGACTTGCAGCGTACCAGAAGGACACTTGAGAAAAATCATACCGGAGCAGCAAGAATCCCTAAAGAAATGGAGGTCAGAGGTCACACAGGCTTGCCTTTGGGGCAGCTGAAGGAAGGAAGACAAGGTTTGGTGATGGGGCAGGGTGGCAGGGTGCAGGACGGAGGAAATGCCACCTAGAGGAGCCCACACCAAAACACGAGGAAAGAGAGGAGGGTGCCAGAGGCACGGAGTTCAGCAAGCAACGTTTTTATTCGCCTTAGTCCGATTTTAAGCTGCCCTCTGTCTTCGGAGGTTTTTAAAAAGAAAAAGTGAAGTAGATTCGCCTGCAAGCGAGGGCTGCCTTTCAAATGTACGGTTCTGTTTGTGTTCGGATGACTCAGTACGGGAAGAAAGACCCTCCTCTCAGCCTTCGTGATACAAGAATGGAGCAGTACAAACTTGGAAAACATATACTACATAAAATAAAATATTAAAAAAAAAATAAAGTGGAAACAAACTGAGGAAGACATCTGACATCAACCTGAGGCCTACACAAATACACACACACACATGCATACACATAAACATACACACGTAAAAACACATGCAAGCACACATAAACATACACACACACAAGCATACACAAGCACACCCATGAAAACACACACATACACACACACACGCACTATAAAAAAATTAAACTAAACAACAACAACAAAAATCCCTGTACATTTCAAACTGATTAAAATTGTGGGGAAATTCTATATTTCACAACAACTTTTAAAGAGTTGTGTGCTTTATTTTGTGTGTGTGTGTGTGTGTGTGTGTATTAGCAGGACAGTAAAAAGAACATTACAAAGTGTTTATTTTTAAAAGAGAATACTTATTAGAAGAACAAGGTCTCTGTAGTTTTATGCCCTTGGTCTTTTTACAGCGTAGTTTATTTTGTCTGGAGACTTTCTGGCACCCCTTGGAATATGCACAGACACCTAGGCAGCTGATGAAGGGGCTGAAAGCCAAATAGAAGACCCAGGGGACCGAGAAAATGCATGTATATTTGAGAGTCTGAGAGCTGAAGCCCTGCCTGGGAGTCGGTTGAACTTGGGTCTGAGCTAGCAAGTCTGGGACCACGAGCATTTTATGTCTGTGGTGCTTCTCAGTGCTTTGTGTAGTAAACAGAGAGTGGCTTCGGGGAGGGATGGGGGATCGGAAGTTGACTTGGCCACTTAGGAACTGTCTGTTTGACTTCAGGAAAACGTCTTGCCTTCTCTGAGTTCTTGGCCATGCTGGAATACATGAACAGTACCTGCCCACTTCTGTGAGGCATACCTGTTTTTTATTAGATACTTGTGATGGGCCAGGCACTTGGAACACACATGATGCTTTTAGCATCATTTGGTCCTCACAAGTGCGCTGAGAGTCAGGCATGATTCCTGTCACACAAATTAGGAAACCAAGGTAGATGCCCTCGGTGTCTGCTCTAGTTTTCTTTCTGTAATTGTGAGATATATATAAACTGACAAGAAGTCGCTTAGGAGGGAAGGGATTTATTTTACTTACAGCCCACCATTGTGAGGAAATCACAATGCAGGATTTAGAGGAGAATGGTCCCATCCCCTTGTGAAAAGTGACTGCCTCCAAAGACCCTGACAGGATGATTCTCCACTCCGCCAGGTCCATTGGCCAGCTTTCTCTGCCCTTTGGAGTATCTAAATGACGGCATTCAGGTCCTCTTTACCCCTTGCCTGTTTGGGGGCTCAACCCATAGAAGACCTGGCAGAAGAGAGGAAGGGGCACTTGGGCCCCACACGCTTCCTCGAATGGAATGTAATTTTAACAGTAGCTGCCTTCCCTTGCCTGAGCTGCAGCCCTGCATCCAACTCCTTCAGCTGAAACAAACGAACAAAACCCCTCGGAGTCACATAAGTTACTGGAGAGATGGGAAGAGACGCTCTCAGCTTATTAACCCCCCCCCCCGCCCCTGGACACTCAGCAAGCATTTCTGCCCCAAGTCCTAGTTCAGGGCTCCAGCTTTCCCCAGGGGTGCTGGGAGCTCACCCTTGCCCTGCAGCAGCTGCTTACAACTTCTGACTGTTGTAAGGATCAAAGTGCTCCTCATGCCCCTGCCTCCGCACATCACCCCTTCCCTTCTCTTGAATACTCGGAGGTACCGTTTCCTTCCTGTTAAAACCCAGACCTGCCCAGAGGTCCCAGCAACCCCTAAGAGGGCAGAAAATCAAATATTTATAGAGGAGATGCCATTAACTGGACCATGTGCTAAGCCATTTCCAGTCCCGCTCCTCCCTGCAAGGCCATGAGGCGGTATTCTCCATTCACAAAGTAAACAACTTGAGGCTGAGAAATGAAATGTGGACCCAGCTTCAGGTCACATAGATTTGCTAGTCCCCCTCCCTTTCCCTGGCCACAAAGACCACACTGTTTGCTGCCTTAACTGGCCTTTAACACAAATTACCATAGGGACCAGAGCCCTCCAACCTTGCCCGGGGCATGTCAGAAAAAGAGAAGCCTCCCCCTGCCTAGGCTGAGGGTGTAGCATCTTAGTGGGGAATGGAAAACCCTTTCCCTTTTGCTAGAAGAGGCAGGATTTCGTCTGAACGTGTGATGCCTGGCCAGGAGCCAAGAATAAAAGCAGGAAATGGGAGCCCAAGTGAGATAATTGCCCTGGACATGGTGGGGAGGGGGGGGCAAGACAAACAGAGGCCGTTCAATTTTGCAAAGCATCAGAGAGCCCAGTAGATTAGGGACAGGCCTTTGGGGAGACCCAGAGACCTTAGGGAAAGGGGAGCGGCAGAGGGTAGACTAAGTGCAGGCAGGGCAATTAACGGGTGGGGCAAATGGGCAGGAAACCACAGAATAAGGCAAAACCCAAGAGTGGGCACTCGAAACGTTAAAAGAAAACTCGCAACCATGAGCGTACACACACACAGGCCGGTATTTGTGCTCGGTAGCCGAAACCGTCTGACCCAACGACTTCAAACGGGAAACACATGGAGACAGAGGCAGCTGCCTTGGGTTTAGCAGATGGAGACACGGCACATCCCCGTGGGCATTTGGGAGCAGGAGGAGTACTCAGAAGAGAGCGAGCTCAGAATTATAAATGAAGAGATGAGGATGAACGAGCCCAGCGGGCCCCCCCACACACACACGGCAATCACAAATAAAGTCTGTTCTGGTTGGATCCTGAGAGCCAGCAGGACAGTGCCAGCCTCTGATGCTCTAAATTCCTGACAGTTTCCAGCCACTTAACGCCCTGATTCTCACCCCTTTGACACGTTAACTCTTCCTAATTCTCCTGACCACTCTGCAAGTTAGTCCCTGTGTCCCCTTCATAGAGATTTGGAAACCGAGGCTTACAGAGTTTATTGTAACTTACCCAAGGTCACAGAGGTCACTGATGAGTAGCCGAGGAAGGATGTCGACCCGGGGTTTGCCTTCTGCTGCAAATCCCAAAATGTGGGCTTTCAAAATGGTTAAAACAGGCGTGAGACAGGAGCGAATGACTCCTGCAGAAAAGGTGGCCTGGGGCTTCAGCGTGCGTCTAGTGGGACCTAGAAGGAGAGACCTCGGGGCTTCCAAATGGAGCTCTTCCTTTTCTCCAGCACCTCGATGCCTCTAAGCTCTAGAATCCCAGACAACAAGGAAGCGCGTATTTTTTTCCCAAGCCCACTAGCACATCGTCCAACCATCCATATATTCATTTATTCATTCAGCAAACATTTATCAAGCCCCTGTTTGCTGCCAAGGACCTGTATAGTATGAAACCATTTTCCCTACACAATGGAGTACTACACAGCAGAAAAAAATAACGACAGCTTGAATTTTGCAGGAAAATGGATGGAACTAGAAAACATTATTTTGAGTGAGGTAACCCAGACACAGAAAGACAGTTGTCACATGTACTCACTCATAGGTGGTTTTTAAACATGAAACAAAGGAAGCCAGCCTACAAACCATAATCACAGAGAACTTAGACAACAATGAGGACACTAAGAGAGACTTACATAGACCTAATATACACAGGAAAGTATAAAAAGACAAGATCTCCTGAGTAAATTGGGAGCATAGGGACATTGGGGGAGGGTTGAAGGGGGGAGGGGAGAGGCAGGGAGGGGAGCAGAAAAAAATGTAGAGCTCAATAAATATCAATAAAGAAAAATAAATAAATTTAAAAAAAAAACATTTTCCCGAGGAGCAGCTAGACTGTATCCTGTGAAACCGTTTTCCCGAGGAGCAGCTAGAAGGTGCCTGGTTTGTGCTCCCTTAGGGCTTTGCTGTTGTTTTGTTTTTCCATTTCGGTGCATTTCCACTTGATTTGCTGCATCGGACCCTCACACGTGCCCCCAAAGCCACAGCCCAGCTAACAATCAACGCCCTGCTCTCTTGAAAGCATTTATGATGACGTAACAGCCCTGTGCTGTGCACCCTGTGCTGTGCCCAGTGGTCCTCAGTCTCCCTGGCAGCTGCCAAGGCCTCTGCTTCAGCAGAAATGAACAGGGAAGGCTCTTTATGGTCTGTTCTCCGAGCTGAAGAAGGAAACTGAGAGGGAGCTTTTGTATAAAGCTCTAGAGGGAGAAAAAAAAAAAAAAAGAAAGAAAAACAGATTTGACTGGTTTTCATAGAAATCTAAAAACCTGGGAGGAGAGCATGAAATGTTTTCAGATGTCAAAACTTTCTGACCAGAAGGGTGAGACCAAGCGGCAGGTTCATGCTGGCCCTCCAGCATCTGCTGAGCAGCAGTTAGCAGCCGAACATGGGAAACAGCCACTATTTCCCATGATCCTGTGCGCCTGCTGGCTGGTCCGTCCACGCGCCCCTCTGGCAGGGTCTAGGTGATCCGGGAGACCATATATGCATGTCTGAGGACTCGCCTGGGGTGAGTGGGGTATCTCTTCTCCAGGGGGCTAACCTAGGCTTCTTCACACCATGAGAGGGGCCTTACCAGCGAAGGGGGGCAAGCAACCACACACACTTTTAGAGGTTTTCTGCATAGCAGTGGCTCCTATTCCTGTGGCCAGATCAAATGACCCAGGTGGCCCTAATTCAAGCAGCGGACCCAGCTTCTCATCTTCACTATGGGATCTGCAAAACAATGTGCCTGTTTCCTTTTCTCTCAGCTGCGTGGATTTGCACCAACTGATACCCTCAGATTTCAGCTCTCTCCAGAAATTGCTTCTAAATGTCTCCCCTCTCTCAGGGACACTTCTTCCCAGGGACACCCTGTAATGGGGACTGACTGTCTCGGCCTGTTTTGGCTCCTGTAATAAAGAGCTGTAATGCTCAGCTCACAACAGAAATGTTTTCTCATGGTTCTGGAGCAGACTCTAGAGTCCAAAGTCAGATTCTGCTGAAGCCCCACCCTCTGGTGTAGGAGGGTTCTTCTGTATTTTGTGTTGCTTTCATTGGTTAAATAAAAAGACTGACTTGGCTTTTTGATAGGACAGCCCTTAGGTGGGCGGAGTAGACAGAACAGAAAGCTGGGGAGAAGGGAAGTGTGCAGACGCCATGTTGCTCCTACCCGAGATGGACGTAGGTTAGACTCATGCCGGTAAGCCACAACATGTGGTGATACACAGATTATTAGAAATGGGTTAGTTTAAGATGTGAGAGTTAGCCAAGAAGAGGCTAGTGATAATGGGCCAGGCAGAGTTTAAATGAATACAGTTTGTGTGTAATCATTTCGGGTATAAGCCAGCCGTGCGGTGCAGCCGGGAGCCAGGCACTGGGAAAAAACGGCCGCACTCCTCTCAGGTGCTGGGAAAACAACCCGCACCTCTTAGCTACAGCCCTCCTTGGGTCACAATAGCCTGTTTTCTCATGTGTGTGTGTGTGTATATGCGCGCATGTGTGTGTGCGCGTGTGTGTGTGCGTGTATGCGCGCATGTGTGTGTGCGCGTGTGTGTATGCGCGCATGTGTGTGTGCATGTGTGTATGCGCGCATGTGTGTGTGTGTGCGTGTGTGTGTGTATGCGCGCATGTGTGTGTGTGCGTGTGTGTGTATGCGCGCATGTGTGTGTGTGCGTGTGTGTATATGCGCGCATGTGTGTGTGTGTGCGTGTGTGTATGCGTGCATGTGTGTGTGCGTGTGTTGCTATTGTTGTTTAGTTGGTGTTGATCTTATTTGTTCGGGGGGATTGTTACACATAAACGTGTGTGATGTATGTATACATGTTCCAATGTATGTGGGCACACATGGGAAAGTACATATATGTGCACATAGATAGCAGCCAGAGGTTGACATCCGAGTGTCTTCCTCAGTTGATCTCTGCCTTGTACACTGAGACAGGATCTCTTGCTTAAAACCAGGGCCCTCCAGTCTGACTAGACTGGCCAGTTCATTGCGGAGAGACCCCATCTCCAGCACCTATGGATTGAAAGTCGGCCACCACAGTGCCTGGCAGGTAGCTTCTGGAGATCAAATTCCAGCCCTCGTGTGTGTATGTAGCAAGCGCCTACCCACTGAGCCATCTCCCCAGGCCCCATTTGTCTGTTTTATTCTGAGGCAGGGTCTCCAAATGTTAGCCCAGGCTGACCCCTCACTATTGCTCCTCCCGCCTCAGCCTTCTAAGTAGCTGAGGTCTGCTTTATTATATCTGGCTCCCCTTCTCCAAGGAAGAGAGCGAGTTTCGTCAGGTCTCCTTTACGACCTTGTTCACATGGACACACCGTCAGGCATGGTGTTCATCTTCTAACCGTCATACTCGAGGTTATCATTTTGACATATAAATAAGGGTGGGAGAGAAAGGACAAACATGTCCTTATCAGTAAATGAATATAAAGACATGGTCTGTTACCAAACTCAGGGCAATTCCTCCCAGCTTCAGAGCCCCTCCAAGAAGTCACCTGAGGCTTTTGCGGAAACCTTGTAAAGATCTGATGCCTCTATTTTGGGTTGTACTTCCTGCCCTGCCCTGCAGGTGGCCGTCTTGAGCACACCCAGTGGACCCATGGTTTGTACTTCCTGCCCTGACCTGCAGGTGGCCATCTTGAGCACACCCCCAGGGGACCCATGGTTTGTACTTCCTGCCCTGACCTGCAGGTGGCCATCTTGTGCACACCCCAGGGGACCCATTCACTCTAATCCCTCCATGTCTTCATACATGAGTGCATGAAGGCTAAGACGGAACCTGGAGCTGCTGCCCAACAGCCACATCAAGGAAAAGCCCGCCCCTGCTGGCACATGGAATTAACATAGCCCCGACCCAAGATGGAGGTGAAGCTGGCTAGGCTTCTGCCAGTGATACATGAGATATCGGCGAGGAAGACAGGCAGTGAGTGAGGCAACCCTGCAAATCAGAGGCCTGAAGAAGTCGCTGTAGTGGGGGCAGTAGGACCGATGCTCAAGACAGTACATACTGTGGAGAAAAACCTTGGCAAAAGACCGAGTGCTGAGCAGCTAAAACTGAGGGGCAAAAATGCAAGAGAGTCTTCAGTGCCACACAGAAAAACACCAGCTGCAGATGCTTGAGGTCGAAGCCTCCAGATCTGCTGTGCGAAGCTGAGGGCAGAAATCGGGAAAGCATGAGACCCCGATATGTACGGGATGTGAGCTGGGCCAGTCCCTTCACACAACCGTGAAACTTTGAATCCTGAGTGTCTGAAACTTTAAAGACAAGATCCCGTGTAGCCCAAGATGATGGCCTTGAACTCCTGGTCCTCCTAGGGCTGCCTCACAAATGCTAGAACGACTGGTGTGGCCTCTCTATACCTGGTTTACATAGTGCTGGGGTTAGAACTCAGGACCTTGAGCATGCTAGGCAAGCACTTTACCTACTGAGCTAACTCAGGGTTATTCTTAATATTTATTAAGCCCAGTCACCATGTGCTTCCTGGAAAGTGGGTGCAGAAACCTCTCCCACATGGAGAACGTGAGTGCCCCCACGACCCTTACTCTCCTGCATAGAGAACATTACTTGCCCACATGACCCTCACTGCCCCGCATGGAGAACATTACTTGCCCACATGTCCCTCTGGCATCTAAACCAGATGTGTCTCAACTCTTAACACATGCCAGCCAAGGAAATATTGAAGGAAGAAACCTCTTGAAGGAGCAGCTGAAGCTGACCAGCAGGGGCTGACCGGAGCCCAGCAGGTCCAAATGGAACTGAATTCTGGGGACACTAGCTTCAGGGGGAGAGAGTTAGAAAATAACACTGGGAAAGGGAGAGTCTATTGATGCGGGGTTACTTCCTCCGGGTATAGGGTTTCACACTCTGACAAGGACCTGAGACCAGGGCGAAGGTGCTGCAAAGGTGGAGGAAGGACGGCCCAGACTAACGCTGGGAATTCCAGCACTTTATGGAGGGCGGTGGAAAAAGAGACCCGTGGGCTTGGGGAAGCAAGCATGCTAATGTCAGTTGTCCTTGTTTGCTTTCCGACACTGGGACAGACCCCATGACCAGAAGCAACCTGGAGAGAAAAGGTTAATTCTGGATTATGGTTTTAGTCCATCAGTGAGGAAAGTCAGGGCAGGGACTCAAG
>JAQHUG010000261.1:287860-299308 GCA_028555095.1 Dicrostonyx torquatus | reverse complement strand
AGGCTAAGTTGGACTTAGTCTATAGTCATTCAGCCTTGGTAAAGGTAAGACCTCTAATGGCTTGGTTGTCTTGCTTTTCTGGTTTGGGGTTGAACCCCAATTTCTCTCTCCGGGTTTTTATTATTAGTGCTACAAAAATTGAAAATGGTAGATGGCATTCTTGATGAACACTTCCCAAGGCTGTCCTCTGGTCTGCATGGGTCCATGCATACACGTGCACACAACCAAACACGCATGACCACCAGCGCACACATGAGAAAGCATACAGGCTGTGGTTCTCCCTTTTGCTGACTGGTCACTAATGTACGACGTGGCATCGTGGGTGGAGTCCGCCTCCGCCCCTGAACTGAGTGTGTGCTGCGGACTATATGGAATCTGTGTTTTCTGCTCACCAGCTGCCAGCGCTACCAAGATGGCTGACGTGCTGAACAGTGTGGGGTGGGGTGGGGAGTCAGTAAGATCAAAACACTGCAGCGCAGACGGTGAGGGAAACCGGGGGATTCATCTAACACACGGGCCAACATTCTGGGTACAACGGGCCATGCCTCGTAGCACAAACAGCTCTGGCACAGAGAAACAGTATTCTTCAGGACACAGGCTTTTGACACGGATGCCAGGGGCTAGATTCATTATTTTCCCCATATGCATGCCACTCCTTTCTGGTTCGAATTTGAGTTGCCATCAGGTGAAGTGTTCAATAACCCAAAATCATTCTCTAAGATGAACCTGCCTCCTCTACCACCCAACAGGTGAACTAAATCCCATCAAGCGTGGGAACGGTGCCACAGTGGGAACACTGTGAATTCATGTTTTCAAGTCTTCATGGAGACACAAGGCCCTGAGGATTCCCTCTGACCTGCCTGTTATCCCAGCAAGGAAAGAAAATTCTGCAGGTTTTCTCTGGGTTTCCATTTGACCTTAGCGACAGCGACTACAGAGGGCCACAAGGGGATGCAGCCAGCTGGCAAGTACGCAATTCTGATTGCGACTCTGAGCGCTCAGAAATCATCCCAGAGCGTGGATCTGCAGACTGCAACATCAGCCGTAACATCAACCTTGGCCCAGATTCCATTTTCTTTACTAGGCTACACAGGCCGCTCTGGGAATAGTGAGCAGGAGTGGTCATGAAGGTCCTCCAGTGTTCACGACAACTCGGCGTCAGCAGCTGGGACTCGGTAAACGGTCTAGCGCCTGCCTTTTGCTCTGGGCACGGTTACTTCACCAAGTACACACAAGTGTGTGTGGAGAGAGTCGGAGGCTCATCTCCAGGATGTCCTCCGGCAGTGCCGAAGGCTTCCTTGGAGCAAGCCGGCCTCCCCGTTACCAGGAGACTGAATCTTGGGTCTCAAGACCGAGAGCAAGGCTCACGCCTTTTCTATTGTGGTGACACAGATCAGATGTCTGGTCACAGATGCAGGCTTGTCTTTAATTCTTTTCCTTCTAGAAATATATATAAAATTTATATTGTGCCTGTCTAACAATAATAAAAAATGAATATATCTAGGGAGAAGGAGACACCAACCATTTAGAAGGTTATGTTTCTAACTAGTCTCCAAAGAGCCTCTGGTGAATCAGTTATCATCAAGGGTTGCTCCCGAGTACAGCATCCTACGGCTCCTATCACTGTTGGACTCATTATTAAGTTTCCGTGCTGACGTGAAGATCCAGCTCTACCCTGCCCACTGCTCCTCAGGGAGCCCACCACGGCCATCAAGAGGACACCGTCCCAGAGCTTCCTGGAGCCCATCGCTTTGCTCGTGTACTTCTTACTTCTCTGGACACCTTAGTGGCTGGGTTCTGCTTGGTGGTACCCACTGAGTGACAGTGAAAAATTAAAGTGGAATCTACTGGGTCTGGATTCTCTGTTAATTACAACAGTGTTAATGAGCCAAGTCCAGTTGGGCCTTTCCCTTTCCTATTTAGTGTAACATGAGGGCTGACTCGTCGGGGTTTCTGTCCTGCCCAGCACCCCACAGCCGGCAAGCCCCAAAGAAAATCACACAGAGAGTCTACGTTAGGTTATAAACTGATTGGCCCATTATCTCAGTCTTCTTACTAGCTCTTGTAGCTTATATTAACCCATTGTTCTTATCTATGTTAGTCACATGGCCAGTACCTTTTCTCAGCTGGGCAGCATCCTGCTTCCTTGGTGGTCTGCGCAGGAATGCCAAGGGAGCTTCCTGCTTCCCAAATTCTCCTGTTCTCCCCACTACTTCCTGTCTGGTTTTCCCACCTATACTCCCTGCCTGGCCAATCAGCATTTATTTAAAACATGATTGACAGAATACAGACAAGTCTCCCGCACCAATTTAGTTGTGCATTCTCTGACTCCACCCCCACACATGTTCTCTGGGCTTCCAATTATGGTAACTATGAAACGCAGTGACTCGCTGGCAGTGTGAGTTCTCTGCTCCAAGGCAGACCCTGCTTGGCCTGTGGAGCCCGCATCTCCATTATTGGGGGTCTCAACACCTCCCACCTCAATGGCCCTGACTTCATGGGTCTAAGAGCTGACTGTGAATCTCGGAATCCAAGAACTATGAGGATTTTGGGCTGGAGAGATGGCTCAGAGGTTAAGAGCATTACCTGTTCTTCCAAAGGTCCTGAGTTCAATTCCCAGCAACCACATGGTGGCTCACAACCATTTGTAATGAAGGCTGGTGCCCTCTTCTGGCCTGCAGACATACACACAGACAGAATATTGTATGTATATATAATAAATAAACAAATAAAAAAAAGGACGTTGGAACAGGTGCTATGCGTGCCAAGTAAGGAAACCTCCCCACACATGCCCACGCCCCAGCCAGGTACCCAGGTAGATGCTGTCTGTCCATCAGCAGCTGCAAGGCAGGCGCTGAAGGCTCTGCCAGAGAAGTGAAACTGCTGGCTGGCAAAATGGAGCAAGAAAACCCAAGTCTTCCTCGTTAATGTCACCTAATTTAGGCCCACCTAGCACTCCTGAAGGAGGAAAAGGGGAACGGAAGGGGCTACAGCAGCTGTTTCTCGTCTTCCCAGAGCCTAAGCGGCTTCTAGACACCCCTGCAGCGTGGGTCGAACTCTAAAGCTGTCTGGGGGCTTTGGTTTGTTTGCGGTGTCAGATCTGGGGCTTGGGAAGTGCCACATTTGAGTCTTTTGGCTCGGGGTTTGGGTTTGGGTGCTACGGATCGAACCCAGGGCTTTGCCCACGCTAAGCATGTTCCCACGCCCAACTTAACACGGTTTTGATGACCATATACAACAAGCCCACCTTGATTTCTGTCTCCCACAGCTAAGCAGAGGGAAGGGGAGGTGAACAGAGACTGCCAGGATGACCTCTTCTATGGAGGGATACCAGTAACCACCACTTAAGTACTTGTAAAAATCGTTATTGCATTGGTAGTGTGTGTGTGTGTGTGTGTGTGTGTGTGTGTGTGTGTGTGCACTGCACGTTGTGGTGTGCACTGGGGGTCAGGGGACAACTTCCAGGAATCAGCCTGGTATTGGCATAAGAACAGACAGGAGGACCAACGGAACCAAATAGAAGACCCAGATAGCAATTCCCATACCTACGAACACCTGATTTTTGATAAAGAAGCAAAAAAATATCAAATGGAAAAAAAGAAAGCACATTCAACAAATGGTGCTGGCAAAGCCGATACCAACATGTACAAGAATGAAAATAGAACCATATTTATCACCAAGCACAAAAATCAAATCCAAATGGATCAAAGACCTCAACATAAAGGCAGCCACACTGAACCTTATAGAAGAGAAAGTGGGAAGTACACTTGAACTCATTGGCACAGGGAACCACTTCCTAAATATAACCCCAGCAGCACAGACACTGAGAGAAACGACAGCCTACAGAATGGGAAAATATCTCTACCAACCTCACATCAGACAGAGGTCTGATCTCTAAAATGTACAAATAACTCAAGAAATTGGACACCAAAGAACACATAATCCAATTTAAAAACATGGAGTAAAGACCTAAACAGAGAACTCTCAACAGAGGAATCTAAAATGGCTGAAAGACACTTAAGGAAATGGTCAACATCCTTAGTCATCAGAGAAATGCAAATCAAAACAACTCAGATTCCATCTTATACCTGTAAGAATGGCCAAGATCAAAAACACTGATGACAACCTATGATGGAGAGGTTGTGGGGAAAAGGGAACACTTCTGCATTGCTGGTGGGAATGCAAGCTGGTACAACCCCTTTGGATGTCAGTGTGGCGATTTCTCAGAAAATTGGGAAACAACTTCCTCAAGACCCAATAATACCACTTTTGGGTATATATCCAAAGGATGCTCAATCATGCCACAAGGACATGTGCTCAACTATGTTCATAGCAGCTTTGTTTGTCATAGCCAGAACCTGGAAACAACCTAAATGCCCCTCGACCGAAGAATGGATAAAGAAAATGTGGTACATTTACACAATGGAGTACTACACAGAGGAAAAAAATCACATCTTGAAATTTACAGGCAAATGGATGGATCTAAAAAACATCATATTGAGTGAGGTAACTCAGACCCAGAAAGACAAATATCACATGTACTCACTCATAAGTGGCTTTTAGACATAAAGCAAAGGAAACCAGCCTACAATTCACAATCCCAGAGAACCTAGACAACAATGAGGACCCTAAGAGACACATATATGGATTTAAACTATATGGGACATAGAAAAAGACAAGATCTCCTGTGTAAATTGGGAGCATGAGGACCATGGGAGAAGGCAGAAGGGGAGGGGAGAGGGATGGAGGGGAGCAGAGAAAAATGTATAGTTCAATAAAAAAAAAATAAAATAAAAAAGATTGTGTTTCATTTTAGTCATTCCTACCCTTTGAAAATTATGTGGAATGTAATTTAATATTTGAAAAAAAAATGAGTGGGGGCTGGAGAGATGGCTCAGCGGTTAAGAGCATTGCCTGCTCTTCCAGAGGTCCTGAGTTCAATTCCCAGCAACCACATGGTGGCTCACAACCATCTGTAATGGGGTCTGGTGCCCTCTTCTGGCCTTCAGGCATACACACAGAAAGAATATTGTATACATAATAAATAAATAAATATTTTAAAAAATGAGTGAAATATTTCTAGTCATTTACGGCAAGCTTAAAATGTTCTAAACTACAGGAACATTTCAAAGAATCAACCACTAACCATTGGGAACGAAGTTTATAAAATACATTAGCATCTCAATGAAATGGCACCTCTCTTTGTTGGCAACACCTTAGCTTCTTTTACCAAAGAACAGGTTTTCAAGGAGAAAGATGTCAGGGTGAAAGCCACCCACTGAGTATAATAATCTCCATGATTAAGACCACAGATTCCCAGAACTCTGACTCAGAGCTCTGGCCACAGCATCAATGAGAATGTTTGCAAAGCCAGGTATTACTGACAGTGGAACAGACCACCGTAACTCAAACCCCTCCTGCCTGTAAAGTCTCGAGATTGTGGGTACCTCCTCCGCTGGTAGTTGAAACATGACTCACGCTGCAGAGGACCAGGACAGTCATCGCATCTAAGATTGTAGATGGAGCCTGCTGAGCCCACTTGAAGCTACTTCCTGTGAGCCAGCGTGGTGCTGTCTTCCGTCTCAGAGCCAATCACACATTGATTCAGACGCCACAAATAATCACACACCGTTCTGCTCCGTCCTTATCTTGTAGACTTTTCCTAAGCTGAAGCAGATACTGAGTGTCTTCTTGGCCACAGATAAGCTCTATTTTTTTGGTAAGCTGACTTCTAGAAGATGGACCACCTCCAACTGGCCACAGCCCACAATGGTTCAGCAAAAAGTGTGCTTTCCTCCACCCAGATTTCCAATAATGTGTTTCGTACATGATCATTAAAAAAAAAATCTGTACAAGACACAATAAAATCTTTCAATTATTTTATGATTTTCTATGATTGTCACTCTACTGGCAACTAGAACTTTCCACTCAAAGAAACCTTATTCGGCATTAACCCATCAAATATAAACTGTAAGCAGGCCTGGTGACCCAGCAAGTTTTCCCAACTACTGAAAAGAGGGATGGAGGTTAGAGGGTTACAAGTTCAAGTCCAGCCTGGGCTACTTAGTAAGATACTATTTCAAAATTAAAAATAAGAAAAGGGGTTGGGCTATAACTCAGTTTACCTGAGATGCGTAAAGCCCTGGGTGCAATCCCCGGAAGTGCCAATAATGGTCATACGTTTCTTTAAACTACATTTTTTTTTCTTCACCAGTAATATGTGGTACAAAGTATCTTCATTGTTGCATTTCCTTGGCTTCGCAGTTGAATGAACTACAGTGGAAATGCCAAAGCCTTCGGTAGTGAAATCACAAAACCACGGCACGTTCCAAGACAAATGGCGGACGACTAGACAAGGCAGCTGCTCCAGTGAGCGATCGCTAATTCCTCCGAGCTTCGGTTTACCTGGAAACCGGGAGGGTCTCACTCCCCTCTGCTTTCCAGAGCGAACGTGGACGCGTGAAAACACAACATGCTTTTTCACTTACTCATCAAGAAAAACCGTTCTAAATATAAACCTCTGCTTACAAAACTGCTCTGAGAAGCGGAAAAACAACCCAGCGCCCGAGCCTTCCCATCCACGTCTGGGTACCACCGTGGAGGCTGCACTCACCTCAGTTGGTAAACGGAACCGAATTTAACACGGAGGCTGCCAGAGCCAGCACTCCATTCTGGCTGTTTTCTTTCCCATGATGATCATTTGAAACGGGCTTTCGTTTGGTTGCAGGGGAGATAGTTTTCGGTTTTGGCTTTTGCTTTTTGTTTTCGAGACAAACCTAGCCCAGGCTAGTCTCAAACCCTCTGTAACCCTTCTGCGTCCCCTGTTTCTGGGCCATTCGGATGACAGGCATGCGCATCACACCTGGCTGGAACAGAGTTATTAATTGACAATATATTTGCTTCCAAATTATATGTGCTGTAATTATATTATTATTCTCCACTTGTAAACCCAACTTTCTTTAGAATTTAACTTTCTTTCGAGTTTTTTGTGTGTTGGTGTTTTGTCTGCATTTATGATTGTGTGAGGGTATTGGGTCCCTTGGAACTGGAGTTACAGACAGCTGTGAGCTGCCATGTAGGTGTGGGAATTGAACCTGGGTCCTCTGGAAGAGCAGTCAGTGCTCTTAACCGCTAAGCAATCCCTCCAGCCCCTTCTTTCCGAGTTTTTGATGGTGCCCCCGGCTCCTCGGGTTTGAATCTGAAATCATCCCCCAGTAGGCTCATGTGTTAAACACCTGTGCCCTGCCCTGCCCGCCTGGAGGCCATGGAAACTTGAAGAGGCTAGTTGACAGAAGGCGTGGACCTTTGAAGGCACAGCCACCTCTCTAGTTCCTGATTCAGGTTCCTATCACTGCTTCCTGGTGATATGACCGGCTCTGCCCCTTGCTCCTGCCACCACGGCCACCCCCAAGGAGGGACTGACACTTGGCCAACATCAGTCTCTCTCTAAGTCATTTCTGTCAGGTGTTTGTCACAATCACGAACAATGTAACCAACGTTCAGATCAGATCCACCAGACGGTGACAGGTGATCTCCAACCGAATTATTCTTCTGCCAGGGACCGTATTAGATCTAATTCACTGTCCGCAGCTTCTTCCAGCTGTTGAAGTTTTCGCTCTTTGCCTGGACAAGCTCCTCAGCCAAGACTGGCTGCGTTCCCCCCACACCCCGGGGGGGGGGCAAGTGCAAATATCCTTGACTTCAAAGCGGGGACTTTCAACCTCGGCCCAGAGGAGAGGGACCAAGGGCTAAACCGCATCCCCAACGTTCCACTGGTGTGCTGATTGCTCTCTCTGTGGAGAAGACCCACAGCGTCAGGAGGCGGTGGCAGAGCTATACGCTGTCTCCTTACCTTTCCCCCTGTGGTACCAGTTCTGCCCAGGGCCTCAGGGACACACGGCTTGTTTTCAAATAGCCCAGGCTCTCCAAACACTGGACCGAGCCCGTGTGCTCCTAAGCTCCCCACTGAGCTTTCACAGGGGGCCAATTCCACCGACACTCAGGAAGTCTCCTCTTTGGAGTCAAGTGCCCTGCTAGAAAAACTCCGAAAGCACTAAAGATTATGGCTCTGACCCAAAGCCTGTCTCTCTACCACTGGCTGGGTGGTGTTCAAACCCGGGAAAACCACCCATCTAACCTCTCAAGGTTTGAGCTCTTCCGTTCTTCCTTTTTTTTTTTCTTAACTATTACATAAATCACGGCAGTTTTTAATTTACTTTTTAAATATCAAATACATTTACACGTTGATGGAGAACAGCGTGACTTTGTGCTTCCTGGTGTTTGTGCGTCTTGACCCCAGCTAGAGTCAATTGAGAAAATTTCCCCACCAGATTAGCCTGTGGGGAGCATTTTCCTCACCCACGATGGATGTAGGAGTCCCTGGCTCACTGCGGGAGGGGCTCTCCTATCACCTGTCCCCCGCCCCCCACCCCCGCATCCTCAGAGCAGGTGGTCCCTAGGAGTGTGAGACCCAGAGAGGCATGAGGAGCAAACTGGTGAGCAACACTCTCCACGGCCTCTACTTCCGCTCCGCCTCTAGGTTCCCTCCTGCCCAGACTTCCCTCAGTGACAGCGTGCTACCAGAGAGCCTTAAACTGAAATACCCTTTGCCCCCCGAGTTGCTTTTGGTGACGGTGCTTTATCACAGAGACGGAGAGCCTTACTGAAACAACTGTCAGGGTTTTCTAAAGTAACAGAACTTATAGGATGAATATATATGAATATATATATATATGATTTATTGGGATGACTTACAGGCTGCGGTTCAGCTAGTCCAAAGATGGCTAGCTGTGAACAGAAAGTCTGAGAATCCAGTAGTGGCCTAGTCCATGAGGCTGGAGGTCTCAGCCGCTCTTCAGTGGATGCTTAAGCCCGGAAGAAGTGAGCTGCAGTGTCAGGGAGGGAATGGGTGTGCTGGCAAGGCAAGAGCAAAACCTTCCTTCTCCACGTCCTTTTACAGAGTCCATCAGAAGGCGTGGCCCACATTAGAGGTGGGTTTCCCCAGCTCGAAGGATCTGGATTAAAGGAGTGTCTTCCTACCTTCAAGATCCAGGTTGGAAATAGATCTTCCCACTTCAAATTAAGCGAAAATCTCTCACAGCTGTGTCCTCCGTTGAGGGTTTTAGCTCATTCCAGATATACTCAAGGTGACGGCCAAGAATACCGCCACACAGAACCAGATATGCTCAAGGTGACGGCCAAGAATACCGCCACACAGAACCAGATATGCTCAAGGTGACGGCCAAGAATACCGTCACATAGAACCAGATATGCTCAAGGTGACAGCCAAGAATACCGCCACACAGAACAACTTTCACTTTGTGTGTTCATGGGTATGGGTGTACTCGCTCATGGGTGCACATGACGAGGCCAGACATTGACATTAATATGTCTGTCTGCTTCAAGCATGAGCACCTGAGTTTAAGCCCCCAGGACCCATGGAAAAACCTAGACATGGCAGCCTAAAAACACAGTGAGGCCCGGTCTCCAGGCAGAAAGGCGGACAGCAACAGGAGAAGACAACTGACCTCCATGTGTGTGCATGGGTGTGTAGACACACACGCTCCCATGCATACACCACAAAGACGCCCGTGCACGCGCACACACACACACACACACACACACACATGCGCGCACAAAAACACATACAACACGGCACAAAACACAAACCAAGACTGGGTGTTCATAATTTATTTAAGGCTGCTTCTTGACAGGTTTCCTAGATACTCTTCTCGACATCCGCTACCTTTTGTGGCAATAAAATAACTTTGCTTAAAGAAGAATCTCGATGAAATTTCACTCTCTGGGTTTTAAGTGAAGTATTCCCTTGCTTAAATCTGAAGGCTATGATTTTTTGTTTCCAAAGGCAAACGTTAAATTTGAGTTAACTTATTTAATAGTATCATCTATGATACATATTTGTAACAATGTTGCAAATGATGGTTCATCTTTAAAAGGCAAGATTCTTGGATAAGGACAAGAGAAAGTAACAGGAGGTGAATAGGATCAAAAAATATGTCATATACATACATGAAAGTGTCATAAGGAAACATTACTATACATTATAAATATATGTACTAATACATTAGTGTTACTAGCATGTTATTATATCATAATATGTTATCATATTAATATTAATGTAATTAATACGTTAATATACTATATACTAATATACAATATTAGTATATAAATATATTATAATATAGTAGCAGTAATATATTAGTGTTACTAATACTGATACTAGTAACTAATAGCAATAATATCAGCATTTTTAAACAATACATTCTAAAATACGAAAAGTGACTGACACTGGGAACAAATCAACCCTAAGGCTCAAAACTGCCCCCTTTTTTCCCACACCACCACACTTCATTCAAGAAAACCCCTCTCGCCCACCTTGGCCACGTGGTTCGGCGAGGTTGTACGATTGGCTCCCAAAACCAAGCACATGACCTGGTCCTGGCCATTGAGAATTGCACATTCTCCTGGCCCCTGACTCAGAACGGCAAAGCTCCTCACCACGGGGGAGGATACATGGCGGGTGAGGGGTTGCTGAGCTAATAGGGCACCCAATGGCCATCCCCCCCATGGCCTGGGAAAAGCTGTCAGCAACAGGCAAGCTGGGGAGAGCAGTTCCCTAGGTCTGACCGCCTGGATCCAAACCCCTGGAGCCTTCCACCAACACACGACAATGGCTCTCCTTTGTTTGTGTCTTTTGACCAAATTTAAACTGGACTTTGGCCATGACCAACCAAATTATCCCAACACAGACTGTTGGTGCCAAGTAGCTCAGATAATTCGCTGAAATGAAAGAAAAATAATGTTTGATTTTTGCAAGCATGTGAATCAGCCAAATGAATTATAAATATTTTGTTCCCTGTCCCTGCACTATGATAATAGAGAGACTGGGGAGCGGGCTGGCAAAAGAGCTTACCCCCAGCAGCAGGCCTGTCTCAGGGCGATTAACCCTCCAGATGCCTTCACGCAGGCTGTCACATTTCTTGACTACCTCAAGCCCGTCCAAGGACCTACTTCTACCTACCAATGGCTCTCTCCCTCAGCAGAGACAGCCCCCAGTCCCAACTCCCACAGCCTTTCTTACTCTCCAGCCCAGAGGTCTACACACGACATGTCTCCTGAACGTAAAGCAAGGATCAGTTAGAGACTTCAGTATCAAAAGCCACACATGACCACAATGAAACGCTAATCTGGGTTTAACTATTCCCGTGTCAACTGTTCATCATGGATGTTTCTAGTTGTGAGAGCACAGTTGGGTTTTTTTTCCTCTTTAAAAAAATAATATTTTTCTGTGGTTTCCAAATTTTCCTGATCTTGCTCTTTGCTCTGGTTTCGGTGAAGGGAGCATCATACATGTTATTCTTCTTCATGCAAGCACTCTACCGAGAGTTACAAGAACCCCAGCCTTTCTCTCTCTCTCTCTCTCTCTCT
>JAQHUG010000261.1:176855-188752 GCA_028555095.1 Dicrostonyx torquatus | reverse complement strand
ACAGCTTGGATTTTGCAGGAAAATGGATGGAGCTAGAAAACATTATTTTCAGTGGGGTAACCCAGACACAGAAAGGCAATTATCACATGTACTCACTCATATGTGGTTTTTAAACATAAAGCAAAGAAAGCCAGCCTACAAACCATAATCACAGAGAACTTAGTCAACAATACGGACACTTGCATAGATCTAATCTACATGGGAAGTAGAAAGTAGAAAAAGACAAGATCTCCTGAGTAAATTGGGAGCATGGGGAGGAGGGGAGAGACAGGGAGGGGAGCAGAGAAAAATGTAGAGCTCAATAAATATCAATTTTTTTTTAAAGTAAGAGGCTGAGGCTGGGGATGTGGCTACCTTGCTAGAGGGCTTGCCTAGCATGAACGAAGCCCTCAGTTCGATCCCCAGCACTGCATATAATAAATCAGTTTTGGAGGTGCATGCCTGCTATCCCATCACTCTAGGGAGTAGGAGGCGGGAGGATGAGAAATTCAGAACCATCCTCAGGTACAAGGGGAATTAGAAGACAGCCAGGGATGCAGAAGAGCCTGGTTCAAAAAGGGGGGGGGGGGAAGAGGCCAGAAAACAGCCGCAAAATCTGTTCAATCTTATCTCTCCCACACAGAAAAAGCACTCAGTGCAACCGCAAGAACAAAGATTAAGTTTATCGTCCCACCCCGAGTTGGAACCACGGGGACCGGGGAGGACGACCTCGAGACGGAACTCCCCAGCCCCTCCCCGCCCCGCTAGCCCGGAGGGCTAGAAGCGGGGGAAGCCAGGTTGCCACACTTCCGGTGTCCCGTCTCGCTCGCCACACTTCCTGTTGATCCCGTCGGCGAGGGGGCCGGGCCGAGGGGCGGGTCGCCGGGCTCTGGGCAGGCGCGGGCTGGGAGCTGAGCCGCCAGTCCCCGGAGCGTCCCCGGAGCGTCCCGCGTTCCTGACCTCGCGTCCCGCGCTCCGTCGCCGCCGAGCCATGCCCGCCGTGGACAAGCTCCTGCTGGAGGAGGCGCTGCAGGACAGCCCGCAGGTACCGCCGGGGAGGTCGGAGTCCTCGCCGTCCGCCTCCCGAGGGTTCGGACGAGAAAGTTTATAAAGAGTCTGGTGCAGAAGATGCCAGTGCTGTGCGCACAGGCATTGCTGGTACCACCGATCCCACGAGAACTTGAGAATTGATGGATGCAGAGGCCGGAATGGGAAGCAGAGAAAACCTGGGACCATCGCCCAGCCGACTCTGGCCTCCCTTTGGCACTTTTTCCAGTGGTGAAGAGAAAATTAGCGTTGGCCTCATTTGAGCCACGGGGTGGTGGTGTGGTGTGTGTTTGTGTTTGTGTGTGTGTGCGGGGGGGTGGGGACTTTGGTAGCGTCCTGGAGATGTGAATCCAGTCATTTGAGCTGGAGAGTGAGAACTGGCAGGCAGAGAGTGTCGTTGGTTCAGAATTCAGCACGCCTTTCTCCAGGGAGCTACTGTCCCCTTAACCTCCTGCCCTCTTCCTAGCTTTTCTGATACAGCATCCCTGGTTAGTTAAATGAATAGGTCTATCCCCTGGCGTCTCTGTCCCTAAAAAGTTACAAAGGATTAAGCGGTTCTTTCAGAGTTTCTCCCCTCCTTCTGGTCTCCTTCCCCTTTTCCCCCTGAGTGAATTGCGCCTCCCAGGTGGAGTTTTGACGGACTCACCTGCGTTTCGGCGCCTCTCCCCTGTAGGATAAATCAAAAGGGCAGTGTGCACCTGTGTCCTGAGCTCGTCTCTTTGTGATTGTCCTCTTGTAGACAAGGATGTGTAAGTAAGCTCTGATTGTTATTCCCAGTACTTGGTTTTTGATATAAGGTCTTACTAAGTAGCCATCCATAGCTGGCCTGAAACTTGCTGTGTAGACCAGGCTAGCCTTGAACTTCTGTCTTGAGTGATAAGATTACAGGTGGGTGCTCTCATGGCCGGTCTAGTTTTTTTTTTATTGATTTGTTTGGGTTTTTGTTGTTGTTTGCTTTTTATAGATTGGCATCTATCATGCTAATTTTGATGGCCTCTTTGTACAGCACTGGCTGTCAGGTGTTTGGTTTGGCCCACAGCCTGTGGTGGAAGAGGCATTTCAGTCTTCCTCACCTGCTGTCAGGATCTGAACTTGAGCGGATGGAAGTCATGATTGTCGTGGTCAGGAACAGGGATCTCCATTCGCTTTGTATTCGGGGACGCTGAAGGTGAACGATAGACTGCTTTCCTAGCCAGCCTATCCTTGTGGACATAACCCGGGGTAGTGTTCTAGAGCGTCACATGACTGAGTGTGCTCTGGTTCTGAGTGGCATAAAGAATGCACTCGGTTTCGGGAGACACAGAAAGACACCGGCAACGAGTCTGGAGACCTGGGTTGCCGTTCTGCCTCTAGTCATTAGCTCGATTTTCCCATCTGCAGAAACTACAGGAGACGAGGGAGGCGGAGCCCGATGGTCTTGAAGGTGGTGGAGTGGCTATTAAAATTATATCCTATCTATGTGATCTACAACTTTGAGCTGTGGCGGGGGGCGATGTTTAGAGACATTGTCATTCTTATCTGACATTCTTTTTAATTTTTTTAAACACTTTTTTTCTTTAGTAAAGGTTTATGAGATAGCTGGCTTCCCTGCAAAGTTATAAAGTCCTTTTTTAATTTGGCCACTTGTTTTGTTGACTTTTTTGTAAGGAATATTTTTTTATTCCTTAATAATTTCGTATACTTACACAGTGTATCTTTATCATATCCCTTCCTCTTCCCCCTCCCCTTTCTCTACACCCCCTCCAGCATGTTTCCCCTCCCATTTTCCTGTCCTCCCCCTCCCAAAACACACAAAATCTAATTACTGCTTTCCTCATATGCATGGGTGTGGGGCCATCCAGTGGAACCAGGGTGACCTCCCAGCAACCACACCCCCAAAGAAAACTGACTCTCCCTCCCAGAAGCCATCTGCAGCCAGTAGCTTCTCAGCTGAGGGTGGGGCCTCTGGGTGCCTCCATTTGATGCTGGAGTGCTGGCTGGCATCGTCTTGTGGAGGTGACCACATCGCTATGAGTTCGTGAGTCGGAGGGCTGAGTCGTGTCCAGAAGAAGCATTCCATGGCACTTCCCCTCATTCTCTCACCCCCCCCCTTCTGTGACATTTCCTGGCCCTTCCTATAGACGCGTGTGGATGTGGGCATGCCTACGTGGAGGTCAGAGTCCAGTTTGTGGAAATTGGTTCTCTCCTTCCACGATGTGGGTTCCAAGGATTGATTGCAGGTCGTTAGACTTGGTGACGAGTGAGTGCCCTTACACGTTGAGCCACCTGTAGGAATCTGTCATTGCTGTTGAGACTGGTTCTCTCCTCTCGGGGCTTCTGAGGGTGGCTGCTGTGTGGGAGAGAAGCTAGCTCTAGGCGTCTGTCACAGTCCTCAGAGCTCGGCTGTCGCTGGTTTCTGTGTAGCGTGTGCAGGATGGCAGCTCTCCTCCCAGGAGACCCAGAGGTGTGGAACTGGGTAGCAATGAAACCATTTTTCTTTCTTTCTTTCTTTCTTTCTTTCTTTCTTTCTTTCTTTCTTTCTTTCTTTCTTTTTTTTGGTTTTCCGAGACAGGGTTTCTCTGTAGCTTTCGAGCCTGTCCTGGAACTAGCTCTTGTAGACCAGGCTGGTCTCGAACTCACAAAGATCTGCCTGCCTCTGCCTCTCGAGTGCTGGGATTAAAGGCATGCGCCACCACCGCCCGGCCATTTCTTTCTTTTTGACAGAATTAAACAAGAGCAAATGCCTAGAATTCAGGATTGTCCAACCTGTTGGCTTCTGTGAGCTCCATTATCACCTCCAGAGTTTACACTGGAGAGTTACAAAAACAAAAATTGCAAAAATCTGAATGAGTTAAGAATGCTTGTAATCTTGCATTGAGTTGCATTCACGTCTCTCTTGGGTTATGGGTTGAACATGCCTGGTCTGGATCGTACATGGTCTGTGCCAGGCACTGAGCGCCTTTTGTTCACGCACTCAGTCTTTCCAACAGTCTTAAGATCACATAGTAAGCTGGAGGCGGGGCAGAGAAATCAAATGTGTACCCTAAAGAAGTGCAGGGCGCAGGAATAAAGGGTTTTGCACGTGGTGCAGGGGAGTGAGCCGGGCCTTAGCGTGCAGGCCTTGGGGGACTGTTTAAGTTAGCCCTGTTCCCTAGCACCTGGCTTTCCTATGGTGCAAAATATTGACTCACAAGGAGAGGAAAAAGATACTGAGAACCCATGAGCTGTTTGTTTCTTCTTGGAGGCAGAAGAGTTAGGAGGTTGCTTGGGTAACCTGGTTACCCAGGACTTCGTGAATACGAAGCTTCTGTATTTGAACCTAATTGCCCAAGGGCTGTGTAGAAGTTGACCGGTCTTAGACGTGACTGCTCGATTCCTCTTCCCAACGTGCACGTTTGCACATCGTATCACAAAACTAGTATTAGTGTATGTATGCTTTCCGCTGATCACTGGTGCGTGAGTATTTGGAGGGTGAAGAGACGCGTCCCCATCCCCGTCTGTGAGCCTCTGCCCGGCCACCCAGGCTCTGGTAGCGCTGGAAACCTGACCATCAACTAGATAGGCCTGCGTATCTGACCTTGACTGGCTCAGGGCCTGTTCCTGGGGCAGATAAGCGGCTGTTCGGACAGCGTGAGTCCTGCTGTAATAGATAGGGACAGAGGCACAGCCCAGAGCCCCGGCCGCACATCCTGCACCCTTCTTTAGAGTTGTGTGCGACACGACTTCCCAGTGAGGTGGGATGTAGTACTGATTCGTTCCTTGGCATTGTGGGTTGAGCTTTGTTTCTTTGGCAGCAGACGTAGCGGAAGCAGAGATGAAAGACGCGCTTCTGAGGTTGTGCTGTGGCCCAGCTGGGTGCAGTCCTCCTTAGCCCTCAGAGCATTCTTTATCTCAGTGAGATGCTTCCAAACACGCCTGCTTTTGGGTGGCTTTATTGTAGAGGGGTTTGTCCCATAGCTCTGTGGACAACACATTTTTCCATTCGGTCATCTTGGTTCTGTTGAGATGTTTCTCTCCCAACACCAAATTCGGGGGATAAAAAAATAGTTGTTTAACTTACATTTTAAAGAAACAAAGTATGGGTGCTATTGGAATTGGGCGCTTACACAGTCGTGTGCTATTGAGAACGGCAGGGCTGTTCAGTTAGGTAGCACCCGGATGTTTACTCTAACATAAAGGAACGTTCTGGCGCTGAGGCCAGGCCCACGGAGTGCTTGGTCTCGTTTGTCCGGCTGCAGATGGTCCCCTAGAATGTAGGCTAGTGGAAAGGATGGAGTCAGACCCTGAGCCTGCCAGTGACCGGGGCTTCTTTCAGCCTCTGAGCCTTGGTGTGCGTGCGCATCACATGAGAACGAAGACAGCTCCTCCGTTGAGCCGTCCTGAAGAGTAAACGGCGTATGTCAAGCGTGACCGTGCATCACAGCGGCTTCTAACTCGTCCCTAACTGAGTGACGTTACTGTCTGCACACAGTGCACACCTCTGTCAGACCTGTGTGTGTGGCTTTGAGCATCCGGTGTGTCTTTGCTGACCCATCCGTTCTGTGTGTCAGGGCATTCAGGTCTCCGCCCATGCATTGAGCACAGTCGATGCTGTTGTGTGTAGCAGAGTGGTCCCGTGGGAACTGGGCGTTCTTTACCAGGCGTGATCACTGTCCACTTGAGTCCAGTGCCCAGATGATTAAAACAAGGCAGGATACCGTGATGCCGTTCTCTGACAGTGTCTGGAGGTGAGGGATAGAAAGTGGGATGATCTAGCTGGGCCACAGTGGCGCACGCCTTTAATCCCAGCTCCCGGGAAGCAGAGGCAGGCGGATCTCTGTGAGTTTCGAGGCCAGCCTGGTCTACAGAGTGAGTTCCAGGACAGCTATGGTAACCCTGCCCTGAAAAAAAACAAAACACACAAAGAGAGGTGGTCAAAGAGAGTCCCGCTCCAGTCCTCCTGTGTCTTGGGCTGGCCCCGCAGAGCACCCAGTGATGAGACTCTCGGTGCTGCGGACAGCACAGTCCTGCAATGGACCCAATCTGTGTATCAGCCTGGCCGCTTCCCAGCTTTGGGAGGTCATCATAGCTACTTTAATTGTCAGTGTGACACAGGAAGAGTCAGCTAATTGTCTTCTTCAGGTTGGTCTCGGGTGACTCGTCTTGACTATTAGTTGATGTGGGTGGGTCCAGTGCATGGGTGGGGAAGGGCACCCCGGGCTAAGGATGAGCCCAAGAGTGAGCGGTAGGTGTTCCCCCGCGGTTTCTGCTGGAGCCCCTGCCCTGACTGCCCTCCGTGTTCTCAGTGTGACTTAGAAGGCAGCTAGAACAGAGACGGAGCACACTGCGCCGAGCCCCAGCTTCATCTCCGGTGAAGCAAGCATACCGCGGTATCTGATTATGGAGCGGTTGCCTTAGTGTCAGATGTCCCGTGCCCATCAGTGTCTGATCCAAGGAGTCCCCTAGAGCTCTTCCTGCTGTCTTTTGTAGGAGACGGTTGTGTAGCCCTTCTCTTTTAACCATCTCTCATCTTTATTTCATTCCTTAGAGTACAAAGAAAAAACATTAGGAGTCAGCTACATGAACAAGTAATAATTTTAAAAATTAAAATCTCCATAATCCAGTTGTATTGCTCCTTGCGTTCCCAGGCATGCCATTTATAATAAGAACGATATTTGGATTTTGTGGACTTGGCTGGGACCCTGCAGCGCTGGCTCAGGAACACAGGCGGCCGTCCTGTTGGATGGCGCCCTTAGATGAGCACACTGCTGTAGCATTAAAGATGAAACCACCTTTTAAAGCTCTGAGCACCAGCTGTGAGCCCCAGAGAATCGTCTCCATAACAAATGTCACCCCCACACTCCCCAGCAGGCTCAGCCCCCGCTGACCTTGAAGTCAGTTTCGTCCCCACAGTCCTCTGGTGTGTGTTTCAGCACACGCGATCTGAGAGCAGGGAGGCAGGAGGCCACGAATGCCGGACGCAGGTCACCATTTTAGTAACCAAACGTGACACTTTTAGAGCTGCCATTTTACCTCCTGACGGTCATCCGTTAATAGATGATGACATCTGGTGGTCACAGCAGCGGTGCTTATTCACAGAGAACAGAGAGAGTCAAGACAATCCATGCATGCGTTGTTTAGCAGTGTGACGTTTGACACCGTCTTTGTTGACATGCTGATTTCGATGCATTTCCTGCTCTGGGTCTGAGTTTTAGGAAGTTTGCGGGACTCTTCTGGCACGAGCGGTCTGCCCTGTGACGGAACTGTACAAAACTGTCTTCCGTCTCACGGTTCGCTGCCTGTGATCCCTCCACTACAGAGCACTCAGGCGCCTGCCCGGAAGACCCAGGGCAAGGAGGGATAAGCGAATCGCCCGGCTTGTGAGCAAAGTCGGAGAAGCGAAGATCTCAATGCCAGGTCCTTGCTCTAGTCCCTCGAAGTGTCTGGGTCCAGGGAGCTCTGGCCCCGATAGGTGGTGACCTAACAACAGGGAGACCCCAGGAGTGGCAGAACATAGTGGCCACATAGACCACTTCTGACCTTATTTTAGCTTAGATGGGTTAGAAAAGAAGGAATTGAAATTCAGCTGCAAGAAAGTGATGAGCACTAATGGTTTGCACAGCACTGTGTGTGACCTCACTGTGTGTGACCTCACTGTGTGTGACCTCACTGTGTGTGACCTGTGTGTGACCCCACTGTGTGTGACCTCACTGTGTGTGACCTCACTGTGTGTGACCTCACTGACAGCCTCCTGTGCCCTCTTCGTCTTGTTGGCTGTTGGCCATTGTTGCAAATTCACATATGGGAAAGATCTCTGTTACGTGACGCCATGAGCCTGTTTGCACACCACCCCAGCAGCTGAGTGATTAAGGTGCTCGGGCAGCGCTGTGGGATGGCAGCGCTGTGGGATGGCAGCGCTGTGGGACGAGTTCCCTGCCTGGACTGGAAGGAGAGGCTATTGCTGAGAGTAAGATTAACCCCTTCTTCTCTGCCTGCAGACGCGCTCCCTGCTGAGTGTATTTGAAGAAGATGCTGGCACCCTCACAGACTACACCAACCAGCTGCTGCAGGCCATGCAGCGTGTCTACGGAGCGCAGGTATGCCCGCTCACCCTTCTCTGGAGGATGAAAAGTCTGAGTCTGAAAAGAAATCTCACTTAAAATTTTGTAATAAAACCCATCAGAGGCCGAGAAGGCTTAGCGAAGGCCTGAGTGGGAACCCAGAGCCCACCTAATGGAGCTGGGCGTGGTACTGGGCCAGTGTCTGCCCAGTGCTTGTGGGTACAGACAGGCAGACCCCTGGAGCACAGGCTGGCCAGCCTAGCCTAATCTGTGAGCTCCAAGGGAGAGACTGTCTCAGGAAGGGGAATGGCTTCTAAGGGAGGAACAGGAGGTTGAGCTCTGGCCTCCACGGACATGTTCACATGCATATGTATACCCCCATACATGAACATGTTCACACACGTGTATGTACCACATACATGTTCACACATATGTATACACATATGTGTGTACACATATGTACCCCCATACATGAACATGTTCACACACGTGTATGTACCCCATGCACAAACATGTTCACATACACGTGTATGTACCCCAATACATGAACATGGTCACACATGTGTATGTACCCCATGCATGAACATGTACACAAATCAGAATTGTTTTTCTTACTTTCCTTCTCAGAAGACCAAGGACAGTCTTGTTTCCTTTGTGTGAGACAGAGCTGGGCTCTTCCTGTAGCCTGCACAGGAGAGGACCCACGTAACTGCTTTTGATTTTCTTCTGACTCCAGCCCCAAAGGGAGACACTGGAGTCTGCTCTCCCCACTGGCAGTCTTGGATGTCAGTGTGGGAGGGTAGAAATGGCTCTTCAAAGGAGTGACTCTTTGTTTTGAGGAACAAATATCTCGACTTGCAAATCCATGCAAAATAAATTGCTGAGTGGCAAAAGCAAATCTCTTTACAAACAAGAACTGCCACATATGTCTCTTTCTAAGGAAGATGTGAGTCACTGACATGCAGAATTGTCACTCCTCAAAATATCAGTAACAGTAGCTTGTTGACAAAGGGTTCTGTCCCACCAAGTCCCAAATAAACACAGAGCTCTACATTAATTATAAACTGATTGGCCTAGTAGCTCAGGCTTATTAATTAATTCTTACATCTTAAATTGGCCCATTATTCGTGTCTATGTTAGCCACATGGCGCGGTACCTTATTCAGCGAGGCAGTCACATCTTGCTTCCTCTGCATCTGGGTGATGACTGCAGACTGAACTTTCCTCTTCCCAGAATTCTCCTGTTCTTGTCACCCCACCTCTACTTCCTGCCTGGCTACTGGCCAATCAGCATTTTATTAAAAATAATACAATGACAGGGTACAAGACCATTGTCCCACAGCAGTGATCTGTATGCGCTTACATTCCTTTCGCTCATGGATGATTTGAATGATGTAAATACCACAGGCAGCTGTGTCCAGCTAGTATTAATTCCGCAGAGTGGGGCCAGCGAGATGGCTCAGAGGGTCGCGGTGGCTACCACCAGGCTTGACCATCTAAATTCCATTCCCAGAACTGGCATGGCAGAAAGGGAAAACCAACTCCTGCAGGTTGTTCTCTGACCCCCACACGTGTGCTTGGCATGCACAGCCACACACCAACGCACAGCCACACACCAACGCACAGCCACACACCAACGCACAGCCACACAGCCACACACCAACGCACAGCCACACACCAGTGCACAGCCACACACCAGTGCACAGCCACACACCAACGCACAGGCACACACCAACGCACAGCCACACACAAAAGGAAGCAATAAAGTACAATTTAAAATATGATTGTATGTAGTCATTAGTCAGTATCCACCGTAGGAGCCCTAGTCTTTGCCTTTGGAGAACTTACACAAGTCAGGAGACAGACAGCTGCTGTTGAACGTGGGAAGGCCTAGGAGAGGCTCACCTCACGCGCAGGGGTTGTGCTGTGTGGGTGAGTTGACAAGACAGTCAACTTACCAGGTGAGCTGGGTTATCTGGCTCACCCTGTCGGTTTCAGGATACGATCCCTTGCTCTTGTGGCTTTGGGCCTGTGCTGAGGTCCATCATAGTGTGGAGGGCATGGCGGACAAAGCCAAGTGGATGAGAGGAAGGGCTGGGCTCCATCGTCCCCTTTAAGGGCGCACTGCAGGAACCTAACTTCCTTCCACTAGATCCCCGCTTCTCAAAGGTTCTGCCACCTCCCAGAAACACCACAGCTCCAGTCATTTGAGACCAGGAGAGTGATTACAGTAGTTGTGACCTGTGTATTTGGTGATCACACAGTGCTCTCTGTATTGGTGTCACACTGTTGCCTGTGGATGTGACAGTTTCTGCGTGTCAGTTATAAAGGAGACAGTGGAGGGGGTGAGGGAGAATAGAGATTGTCCAGGCCTTTGACTTCAGCCACAGATGAGCAAACACAGGAAGAGGCAGAGGCACATTGATTTCCTCCTTCCCTTCCTCCCTCTCTTTTTCTTTTTTTGAGACCAGGTTTCTCTGTGTAGCTCTAGCTGTCCTGGAACTCACTCTGTAGACCAGGCTGGCCACAAACTCAGTGATCCATCCACCGCTGCCTCTGGAATACTTGGGATTAAAGGTGTGCGCCACCACTACCCGGCCTCTTCTTTATTTTCTGAGACAGGCTCTGAATGACCTAGGCTGGCCTGGAGCTCAGTGTGCTGCTGCTGATCCTCCTGCCCCTGCCTCCCATGCCAGCGCACTCAGCTCACAGTTCCCTCTTTGAAATGCGAGCTCTGAGGGGCCTTGGGGCGCTGGAGTAAGGGAGTCTAGATGATTCAGAGCCAGTGTCAGGGCTAGAGATGGAGACTCACAGGCTGTAGGATCAGGCCAGAGTAACTTAGTAAACAGAAAGCGTGTTTGCTGGAGGGACACCCCTTTATGTGGGCCTCCAGTTTGAAGCCAGCCGGGACTACTTGGTGAGACACTGCCTCAAAACAAACAAACAAACACAGTGTTTGTTCCCACGCCAGGCACTGAACCTGGGCCTCGAGGCGTGCTAGGCAAGCATCCTGCCGCAGACACAGACGTAGTTTGACGGTCAGGAGAGCTTTGTGCTTGTGTGATCGTCTGCCTTCATTTGTTTTGATAAGCCATTCAGAACGTGGGAACATGAGGACTTTTCTACGTTTTTTTCTTGATGACTTATTTTGAATGTTTTTGTAGTTTTCTCTGAGTATTCCAGATTTATACACTAGGGAAAAAAAACTGGCCGTACGTATCTCTGACCTCCTTGCTTGCTATTTAGTGACTTTGAACGCTGCCATTGAACTGTCCAGCCCCCTATTTAACGTTCTCAAGCTCCAAGATCTCAGTGGCTCCACGTCCCCCACTTGCAGGAGTCTCTGTCCTGCCCTCCACGACTGTCACAGCCATTGGCTGGCGAGTTTAAACACTTCCTTCTGCGTTTTTTTCTGCTAAGCCAGAATTGTGGCCCAGCGTGCCAAGATTAAGTAGGCCTTGCATACCGAGAGGCCGGGGCGGCTTCTGACTCAGAGCGCATGGCCGTCATGTGCTCTGTCCTCCCTGCTGGCTCCTGCTGCAGAGCTGCGGAGATGCCCTGGAGACAGCTGGCCAGCAGCAGCATTCAGACTGGCACAGGCAGGCCGTGACTTTGCAGGTCTATTGGAAGGACTGAGACGTGGTTTGCTTGCTTTGACGTGTGTATATTTGAAGTTAGCAATACTTTTCTGTTTTCATTCTGGCCATCTCCTGCCCCCAGCGTTCTTGGTTTTATTTCATGTTATTCCTTAAATATTTTGAATTATGTTACAGTCTGATTTTGTTTTAAGACCGTTTTTCACTATAATGTTTTTGAAGTAGTTTCATGTGGCCGAGAAGACACAGGTATTTTT
>JAQHUG010000261.1:141968-173785 GCA_028555095.1 Dicrostonyx torquatus | reverse complement strand
ACCAGAGTCTCTCAGACCTGTACTTGCGTACTGGCTGAAAACTGGCCGAGCCCCCATTCTCACGGGTTTTGTTGGCTTCCGGTGTGTGGGTTCCCTAGCCTATTAGGGACTGCGGACCACCAGACCCTGAGTTTCTTGTAAACACTTGTTTTCCTCTGCTCTGAGCAGCCTGCAGCTACTCTGAGCACGAGACCCTGACTGCAGGGGAGTGGGTTCTGAAGGGTCTGCAGCTGAAAGATCCTGTGAGCTGGGGCGTGGCCAGCGCCCTGTGTAAGCTGCCCCTGAGCACAATAAAGGGGGCATTCTTGTCTCAAGGATGTCTCTGTAGCCCCGCGTGTCTGTCTCTGTGTGTTAATAAATGTTCAGCCTAGTTCCCATAGCGAGTAGAGCGCAGGTTGGAACCGGTGGAGTTTTACACTCGCCGGTGCCTGCAGCAGAGAGCCTCAGTCGGGATAAAGGATGGGTGGGTGAGACTGGGCTGAGGCGCCGCGGACAGTGCTCGGATCTGGCAGGAGCAGGCCCACCCTCTGTGAGTGCTTGCTCCCCAGTGAGCCCCCGTGGGAGAAGCAGCAACTTGGCTGCCTGGTGCGCCAAATGGTGGACGGTATTTTGCAGAGCGTCCTGGCAGAGGCTGCTTGTCCCCAGTTCCTGTGGCAGGCGGCCCTGTGGTCTGAGTCCGATCTCCCCAAGGCCCTCAGGAGCGGTGTCGTTGGCCGAGTGCTGTCCGCTCAGCAAAGCCTCTGTCTCAGCCCCTGCCCAGAGGGTTTCAGTTCTACTCAGAGCACGGGTCAGGACTGAACTCAGGCCTTGCTTGGTTTGACCTCGCGTTATCATTGTGTGTGTTGACTGCTTCGTGAAGGATACAATATGGAGGAGCAGAGCACTACTGTAGAATAGAGAATGGGTCAGGAATTGTGGGAGGGGGAACCAAGAAGACTCGGGAGTTTGTCACCCTTAACTGCATAGCTTAAGGCCAGCGTGAGCTTCTGTGAGACGCTGAAGAAAAGGAAGAAATTGTGAGAGACAGAGTGGAGCTGAGAACTAGGCAGGCCTGCACTCGTGTCCCTGCCCTGTCACCAGCCGTGACACCAGTGTCAGTGTCGGGCGGCTCAGCCCCTGCTGTGTCTGTGGAGCCTGAGTAATCAGACCTGGCCGGTGAGGGCTGCAGAGCGGCTCCGCAGTTAAAGGGCACGGCTGTTCTTCCAGAGGACCCAAGCTTGGTCCTCACATCCGCATTGGGTGGCTCCAAAGCACCTGATGCCTCTTCCAGTCTCCACGGGCATCTGCAGATCTGCATGTATACACACACACACACATAAATAGAAAACGTATATTTAAAACTGCATTGCAGGGCACGAACAAGCGGCCTCCTACAACAGCGCGGTAACACAGACAGTGTGGTTTCTGGTGTAAACTAAGCACCCTGTGGGTATTAGCTCCTACTTAGTGATTCTTGAGTGTGCAAATTCCAACCCACAGGGAGAGCCTAGGTCAGGTGCCAACCTCAGACAAACTCCACCTACTCAAAGCCAGACACTGTTTGTGTAGCCTGTGGTCGAGACCCTTTCTCCAGAGAGGGTCAGGTCAGCCACGTCCTCCTCTTGTGATGCAGGCCTGTACACCAGGAGTTTTTCTCAGTTTGGTTGCAAGTATTTAAGATTTGGAGTTTAGCTGGGTAGTGGTGGCACACACCTTTAATCCCAGCCCTCGGGAGGCAGAGGCAGGCGGATCTCTGAGTTTGAGGCCAGCCTGGTCTACAGAGTTAGTGTAGACGAGTCTCTTGACCTTTTCATACATTGATTCATCGAACGTGTTAAGTGGCTGCCGGGTGCCAAGAACGATTGCCCGCCCCGTCTAAGCATGTGATGGGGTTCTGTGTTAGTTCACCTGTTTCCTTGGCCCTGTGATGGCCCCCTGTGCTCAGTTCCAAAGGAGCAGCCTTCAGGGCGGGGAAGGCAGTTGAAGCCTGGACCTCGAGTGTGGCTGTAGTGACTGTATTCTGGGAAAGAGGGAGAGAGAGAGTCGCCATGTTTTCAGTCTTGCCTGCTCCATGGGGCAGATGGAGGGAGCTGGGGAGCTGTGTGGCCTGTTCTGCTGAGAAGGTCCCAGAAAATGGGTTCTGTCTCTAATAGGCTAGGTCCTCTTGAGTGTAGGACTTACTTGCCCCAGAGAAAGAATGAGTGGAAGCCAAGGCCACAAAAGTCACCTTGGGACACACTCTGTGCTCTGGCCCCATCTCAGAAATAACCCTGAGCTGAAGGGTAGCTTGAGCAGAGCGTGAGAAGCAAGAGAGACGGACATGCTAGGTCTTCTCATTGGTAGTGGGAAGACGGTGGGCCAGCCGCTAGAGCCAGAGGCTAGGGATGGCAGAACTGGAGACAGGATTGGTACCGAACCAGCATACCAGCTGTGCAGAGCGATCGGCTTTCCAGGCTGTGCTTTCCTTTGGTCTTGTGGGACTTGGGGATGACCATGCTTCTGTCAAAGCCATTCTTGGTGCCAGGTCCCAGGGCCAGACTCAGTCTGCATGCGGCCGCCTGCCTGTGTGGCCTCTGCTCTGCAGCCTGCCTGCCTCTGCAGCCTCTGCTCTGCAGCTCTGCCTGCCTCTGCAGCCCTGGCTGCAGCTGCCATCCACAGGCAGCTCTTGAGGGCTGTCCCCCAGTGCTGGGTCCTCTTCCGGAAAGCTGCTGTTGCTGGCCAGCTCCATGGCTTCCTGCAGGGTCTGCTTCATTAGGCATCTCTCCTTAGGGTCCAGCGAGGTCCCGCTGGCGCACCCAGGGTCTTTCCTTTGTGATCCTCCTCTTGTATGTTCCTGCTGCTCTAACGTCCCCTTGTCCCACACACCCATGAGCACTGGTGCGGTGTCTGCTCACACCTTTGTTTACTGCCTGAATAACCAGAAGGAGCAGTTCGTTGTAAAGAAAGCTCAGGCTTCTGACACGGCCTCTGAACGCTGCCTAGACAACTTCTGCCAGGTGTGGTGGGCCAAACCTGTGATCCCGGTATACTGAGGAAGAAGGCTTGTGGGTTCCAGGACAGCCTGGGCTACATAGTGAGACCCTGTCTATAAAGAAAAACGATCACTTCCAAGGCCCCCACATTCCTTGTCAAGGCCTCTGTGAGGTGGCCTGCTTCAGTGGTGACACACACCTATAAGACTGACACTTTGTTCTTCTCTTCCCCGCAGAACGAGATGTGCCTGGCCACTCAGCAGCTCTCGAAGCAGCTACTGGCATACGAGAAACAGGTAACTTAGGGTACCCTGTGCGGTGCCGTGCTCAGGAACCCAGGAGGCCCCTTTTAAAGGCATTCTCCGAGGACACCCTCTGAAGGCCCCTGTGTCCTCCCTGCATGCAGCCTTTCCTTCTCTGCCTCCCTTCCTTCTTATCCTTTCTCACTGATAAAATGTACCTGGGATCATCCCAGAGTCTCGAGCTAATCAACCAACCACGAGTGTCCCAGGAAGGCCAAGCCATTCAGTGCCAGCCGTCAGGACAGAACCCTAGACGGCATCCTGTTCAGACGGTCAGGCGTGGCCTGTTGGTACACCTCTCAGACTGGCAGAGGGAACCTGACAGGGTGCCTGGGAGCGGAAAGGACGTGGGCGCCAGCGTGGTGTTTGCCGGAGAGTTCCATTTAACACCGCCTTCCTAATTCTCTCGTCCTAGAATTTCGCCCTGGGCAAAGGCGATGAAGAAGTAATTTCTACACTACATTATTTTTCCAAAGTGATGGATGAGGTAAGGCCTCCCTCTGCGTTTTAAATGCCGCCTCAGATTTCTGAGGTCCAGTCCACAATAGAGGTGGTGTTAGCACCGTACTTGCTTTTCGGAGGGAAAACAGACCACACGGTCTTTTGAGCATTTGGTTTCCTGGTTTCTTGGGCCACCCTGACATACTTCAGCTAGATGGCTTCAGATAACAGGACTTCATTCTCTAGAAGCTTTGCAAGACAGAACACTAGCTCAAGCTATCTGCAAAGCCACATGCCTTTAGGGCCTAGGGGGAATTCTCCCTTCCTCCTAGCTGCTTCCGGTGGCTCCTGGTGTGCCCTGGCTTATGGCAGCATCCCTCAGGTCTCACTGTGACTTCATGTGGCCTCCCTGCCTCATGTATCTCTTCTTCTCAAGACAACTGTCACTGAGCCTGGGTCACCTGGAAGATTGGAGTATTTTAACACCCCTGATCACATTTTTAGAGACCCTGTTTCCACATGCTCCCATGTCCTGTGTTCCAGGTGGATGTGTCCACGTTCAACCCGTGACACGATTTTATACACCTGTTCTTGTAACTATATTATATTTGTGGGAAACCATTGTTATAAGAAATTACATAAACTTTAGTTGTAAAAACCGTAGGTGGACTGGGGATGTGGCTCAGGGGTACAGTACCTGCCTTGCATGTGCTGGGTTTGGATTCAGCACTGTTGTAAAGAAAGCCCTCAGAGCTCCATTACTGTCTGCGACCCTGGGTGTATGAGCTCCAGCTTGTCATAGGAAACGTGCCGTGGCCAGGCACTGGGCCGCAGTGGTTCTGGACACTGGCGTCCGTTTAGAACTGGACCAGTTGCGTTTCCCTCGTTCACTCAGCAGGGCCAGGCTGCCTACTCTGTGGCGGTCTTTGTGGAAGCGCTGGGAGGTAAACCAGCCATCCGGTTCTGTTTTTTAGTTGTGTCCCGTTGAACAGTGGGGAGGACGGCAGACTGATTTCTCCTGTTGATTTGCAGCACCTTCAGAAAGCCTAGGGTCCCACAGTAAGGGAGAGCCCAGTCCCACAAAACTGCCCTGACTTCAGGAGCCAGTTATAAGCCCAGGCTTGTGGCACATCTGACTGACCGGCTGTACGCTGGGGTTTAGTCATTTGTAAGAACGGCTCACAACTCAGGGACCACTGTGGTCACCACTTGTGATTGAGAGACATCACGAAGGACACGATGACAGCCAGATGCAGTGACTCGTGGGCAGGGTGTGGGGAGGGGCACAGAGCTTCCTCCCTCCCCGGCTACACCACTTTCCTGCCTGTGGCTTTCCTGGAAGCTCTTCCTTTCTCAGTTAAGCCAACCTAGAAACTTCATCACAGACATGCCTAGAGCTTTGTTTCCACGGTGATTACAAACCCGTCATTGTCAGTCATGATTAGCCGACACATATCAAATTGACCATCATGATTAGCCGTCATACTCGTCATTCCCGCTTTGGGGTCTCTGACGTATGTCAGCAGACCAGTGAGGTGGCCCAGCGGGTACGGGCGTTTGCCACTGAGTCTGATGACCTGAGGTCAAGGCCTGAGCCCATGTGATCGTGGGAGAGAACTGACTCAAGTTGTCTTCTGCCTCCACAGGGTGCTGGTGTACACACACACACACACACACACACACACACACACACACACTCCACAGGTGTGGCATGGACACACACACAAACACGTGCATACTCACACCCAGTGAATAAGTGTCTATATTGAAATGGATATAGAATCTATGAAAGATCTAATTATCGAGCAGCAGAGTGATTTGGAAGACATGAAGACTTTTCTTTACTCGGCTTACAGAGCTATTAATTGTGAGTAAATAACACAGGGAGGCGGCGGGATTTTCCATCAAGATCGTGTGTGCCCGCACGCGCAGAAGAGTCTCCAGGGAAGTGAGGCCGGTTGTCAGCGGCGTGGCAAATGTGCCCAGCTTCCATGAGCTACTCACTGTCTTCTGGGAAGCGGTGTAGTTCTCTCGATGGCGTGGTGCCGAGAGGTTGGCAGGGTCAGAGTTTGCGCAGCCTCCTGATGTCTAGACTAAGCCGCCACCGGCTGGGTTTAGGTGTGAGAAGAGAAGAGCTCTGACCCAGTTCCTCTCTGGACCAGAACAAGGTGAACCAGCTATCCTGGAAGAGCTGAGCAGACAGGAGAGCTGTGTGCGGCCCATGTAATAGACTGTCCTGAGATGAGATCTTTCTTGTGAGCCAGAAATGCCCTCTTGGATCCTTCCTTGTCACAGCGGGCACGTCACCCTGTCCTATCAGAGCATCTGCACATACATGGCAGGAGGCAGACCGTGCTCAGCAAAGCCGCTGTGGTCGGAAGTCATCGGCCTGTGCATCTGTCATGCCCCACAGAAGATGTATGACACAAATTCCTTCCTTAACAAGAGAACGATGGGCAGGAACTTTGCCATCCTGGCATACGGGATCACTTCCCTGCTTGCTTAATGTCTGCAAGCCAGAGCCGCGGGCATAGTGGGAGGTTCAGTTAGGTGTTGATGAAAACCATGACATTTCTTACTGCAGTCATTCTAGGACAAAGTCAGCCCTCCAACCCCAGTGGCATTGACTGACAGGGCCATCGTCTTGTGTTCCTATCAGAAGAAACTCGCCACACCTCAACGGGGCAGAGATAAGGAAACACTAACGGTGTTCCCTTACCTCCCCTTACCAGGCAAGGGGTTGACCTTAGATCTTTAAACCCTGACCCCAGAGGGCAAACCCTGTAGGAGATGTGCACGCGGGGTAGTGACCTGGACGCTGCTGTCATTACTGAAGGTCTCCTTGCCAACTGCTGACCACAAAAAGGGTCTTGAGTTGCTTGGCCCTTGTCCCCCACACTAGGGACAGTCCCTTCCACTGGTCACCACTGACCTCGTCATGGCATGTATGGTTTGGGCAGCACTGTGACATACGGAGCACACTGCTCAGTTGTGGGGAAAGAGTGACTTCATTCCTAGCCACGATTACATCCCAGCTGTGCCGTTCATTTGTCATCTGGATTAGAGTTATCTGCTGTGGGTACAATGGGGCTGCAAATGGCCCCTAATTCACAGGGTGGGCATGGAAAGCTGGCACGAGGTGGTGGCACCGACAGCAGCATCCTCTGTCTCCTCCGTGGATCTGCTGGCTGTGGGCTGAGCTAACCCAAGTCAGTTCCCAGCAGGCTGGTTTTCCTGGTGTGAGTGAGACAGCTGACAGGCCTGGTGACGTGGCAAAGCCAGAGTCCTGCCAGCAGTCTGCACTTGGTGCCGGCCAGTGCCCTGTGTGTCTAGGAGGGTGTGGCCCCGCCTGGGAACATGGAGCTAGCGTTTGCACAGAGAGCAAAGAGGACTGTGAACCGGAGACGCCTTTGGCGAGCTTCCCTGGTGCCACAGCCCGCACTCCAGCCCTATCTCGGTTCGTGGTGTATGAGGGTGTGTGTGTGAGGATGTCAGCTCGGCCACCTCGGCACGCAGAAGTGCCTAGTGACGCCTGCTAAAGTACACGTCAGTAGTGCAGTGTATCGTTTCTCAACTAAGTCCTTCTGCTTTCAGCTCAATGGTCTCCACACAGAGCTGGCCAAGCAGCTGGCAGACACTATGGTTCTACCTGTCATACAGTTTCGAGAAAAGGACCTCACAGGTAAAGTGGCAGGGCCGGGGCAGTACCTCCTGAATTAACTTAGTTCTTACTGTGTCCATTCCTTTCAACACATGGCTATCCAGAGTGCTGGGTTTGTTTTTTTTTTTTTTTCAAGACAGAGTTTCTCTGTGCAGCCTTGGCTGTCCTAGAACTAGCTAACTAACTTTGTACAACAGGCTGGCCTAGAACTCAGAGAGATCCTCCTGCCTCTGCCTCCTGAGTGCTGGGATTAAAGGCATGCACCACCAGCTGCCAGCAAGAGTGATTCTTAAAGCCATTCAGCAAACTTTTGGTTCTGTACATTCCTGGCGTACCCAAGGGAGGCCACAGGCAAACAAGACAGACGTGGATACAGATCATGTCACGCAGCGAAGCTGTGGGAGGGCTGGCCAAGGACTGGAGAAAGCGCTCCAGAGACCTGTGGACTTCTTGGGCCTAGGGGCTCGTGGGAGGCTTCCTGGTGCGGGTGGTCTGAGCTGGAGTTTGAACTGTAAATGTTTGCCAGTCAGGCCAGGGCAGGTTTTATGGGTAGAGGCGACTGTTCTTGGGAACCACGAATGCTTTGGCTTATGAAATGAGAGCTTGGAGGGCAAGGGGTGATGCCAGGCATTCCCTGTAGAGGGTGCTGAGGTGGGCACTTCCCATGTAGCTCAGTGGGGAGTGAGGAAGTCTGAGGTACCGACACCTGGGTAGCCTTTTAGCTGAATTTCAGTTCCCAAACTGACATTGAACCTTACAGTAATGTAAGCTGTATTATTCCAAAGCTTGGGACTAGGAAGCTGAATCAAATGTCCTAATGCCGGTGTCCTTAATCTTGTTTATTACTTACAGAGTAAGGAATTATAATTAGTAGAAGCATACAGAGATTAGCTTAGCATGGTCCATGCACAAGACATGAAAATCTGTGAAACATTCCATATTAGAAAAAAGAAAAACAAAAAATTATAGTTGAGAAGACTGACTAAAAAAATTATAGCCTTAATTTAAAAAAAAAAAAACATATAATCTTGAGACTGGAGCTCTTGCCACGGACCCAGGTTTGCAAAGGTTCCCAGCGCCTACATGGTGGCACACAGCCTTCTCTTATCTATAAAAACCTGATCAAGTCATCCTCTTCTCATGACACAGACACATAAACTTGAAGGATGTGGTCCCAGTCAATGTGAATCTGGCCCCTGTCTGCTTAGACAGCGCCTTAGCGAACATTGTACCATCTTAAATTCTAAATTAATTTATATTTTATACATATAGGTGTTTCCCTGAAAGCATATTCCTACATGTGTGCCGCATGTCTACAGAGAAGGCATCTGCTGCCCTGGAACTGGGGCTACAGATGCTTGTGAACCTCCATGCGGGTGCTGGGAGCCTCACCTGGGTCCTCTAGGAGAGTACCGAGTGCTCTTAACCACTGAGCCGTCTCTGCAGTCCCTTAAGTATATAGCGCAAGCTGGCCTTGAACCCGGGATCCTCCTGATGTCATATCTTCATTATATCGCACCAGCGTGCCCCACAACTGCCCTTGGGAAGGTGTGCCTGGGGAGAGCACTAACAGAAAGTAAGAAGCAGAGAAAACCGCTCGAGGGGAGGGGCCAAAGGCAGGCAGCACCCGGGAGAAGGGAGACCAGCAGGCCTTCTGCCCCCAGACTGAGGAGCAGTGTAGAGCTGGAGTGTTTGTTGTTGACGGAGTGGCATGGATGGTGTTAGTTAGGTAGACGTTGTCAGGCCTCCGGGTTTTGTCTCCTGTGTGCAGTGTTTCATCTTGGGCCATCATTCTTTTAGTGACTATTTTGTCATTTTGGTTTGGGAGTTGCTAAACCATTTTGGTGGCTGATGGGTGCGGTGCCACACTATGGGGTCATGGCTGTTGGTGTTGGCTTGTGGCTGTGTGGTATTACCGGTTTGTGCCATTTTTATTAACACAATCCCCATGTCCACCGGCGACTAATAAATCAGATTTCTACAGTGATGCCTGCAGGAAACTCGGGGAACAGCGTCATCCCGCCTGTTGTCAGGGGAGATGCTCTAGACAGTTGAGCGCCTCAGCTTGTAGGCCACTGCAGGTGAAGTGCCTCTGCCGTCATCAGGCCTGGGCTGTGGGCAGAGCACGCGCCCCGATCCTCTCAGGAAGGCAAAGCTCTGGCTAACCCATTCTCTTCTCCCTGTACAGAAGTCAGCACTTTGAAGGATCTCTTTGGGCTCGCCAGCAATGGTAGGCATCTTTCTGTTTGGGGTGCATAGGCTTGGGATGTGCCCAAGTTCAGGGTGGGCAGGGCTTAGACAGTCAGTGTCTCATGATAGATGCTCAGATACCTTTTCTTTTTAGAGCATGACCTTTCAATGGCAAAATACAGCAGGCTCCCTAAGAAGAAGGAGAACGAGAGGGTAAGTGTCCTTCAGAGTCGCCTCACTCTGTAGCGTGCAGCGTTGATGCTGTGCGGGGGAGTTCGTCCTGGTTCCCGTGTCTTCCTGGACCTCCTCACAATCAAGCACCGGCTTGGAGCCACTGTCAGTGCTGGTCACGTGCTGGGTGGCCTCTCTGTCTGCTGCCACAGGCAACTGAATCTTCAGGCATACAGTTCTTCTGTTACATGTTTTCCTTGAGCTAAATTATTTCCTGGGACTACAGACTTTTGCATGAACCAAACTCTGTGTGGCTTTTGGTACCTGCTGCTGTAACATTTTCCCAATGGGCAGCATTGCCTCATCTAGTCTCGGGGACCGAGCTGCTGTCACTTGGGTGTTTTCATTGGAGTTTCTTGTCAAGCCAAGGTGGACCCTTACCTCCATGCCTTTATGCTCATTGTGAAATGTTTACGATGAATCAAACATGCCTGAAGTTTTGTGCTCTTGCATAATTCTGTTTTTTTTTAAATATTTATTTATTTATTATGTATACAATATTCTGTCTACATGTATGCCTGCAGGCCAGAAGAGGGCACTAGATCTCATTACAAATGGCTGTGAGCCACCATGTGGCTGCTGGGAATTGAACTCAGGACCTTTGGAAGAGCAGGCAGTGCTCTTCACTGCTGAGCCATCTCTCCAGCCTCATAATTCTGTTTTTAATTTAATTTTTACATATAAATTCCCGTTCCCCCCTCTCCTCCTGATCCCCTCTTTCCCCTCATCTCACCCCATATCTGGTCCTCAGAAGTCAGCTAAAGTCAGCTGAGTCTGTCCAATCACCTCACTGAGGCAGGACCAAGCTACTCTGCATCCCCCCCACCCCCGTGCCTAGGCTGAGTAAGGTATCTCTCCATAAAGACCCCCCCACCAAAAAAAGAAAATGGTCCCCACCAAGACAGTCCATGCCTTAGAGTTGGATCCTGGGCCCACTGCTAGTGGCTCCACACACTGCCTACACCACCCATTGTCACCTGTATTCAGGGGACCTAGTTCAGTCCCATGCAGGTTCCCCAGCTGTCAGTCCGGAGCCAGTGAGCTCCCACTAGCTCAGGTCAGCTGAATCTGGGTTTCCCCTTCACGGTCTTGACCCTTTTGTTCGTATTATCCTCCTGTCCTCGATTGTGCTCGGGGAGCTCGGCCCAGTGGTTAGCTGTGGATCTCTGCACCTCTTCCGTCTGTTTCTGGAGGGTTCTAGCGTCTCGGGGGCTGCGGACTGTAGGCTGGTGTCATCCTTTGCTTTACGCCTGATACATACTATGTCTTTCTGAATCTGCGCTGTCTCACTCAGGGTGAGCTTTTCTAGGTCCGTCCATTCGCCTCTTGCAGAATTCTTGGACCCCATTGGCAACTTGAGGTTCTCCTCCTTCCTCTCTGCAGGTGAAGACGGAAGTCGGGAGAGAGGTGGCGTCTGCGCGGCGGAAGCAGCACTTGTCCTCCCTCCAGTACTACTGTGCGCTCAACGCGCTGCAGTACCGGAAGCGGATGGCCATGACGGAGCCCTTGATCGGCTTTGCCCACGGACAGGTAGAGAGCCTGCCCCATGAGGGGAAACCCAGAGCAGAGGTCAGGAGAAATGGAAGCGTTGCCATAGAAACAGATGCACAGTATCCTGGGAACGTTCCTGGGGCTCGGTTCTTAGGGGCTTCCAGCTGGGCTTGACCTGTGAGGCCATATGTTCAGGAAGCTGTGGCCCAATCCCAAGCCTCCCTCAGGGAAGAGCCCGTCCGCCCGCCCGCCTCTCACCCAAGAAAGCCGGTCCTGGTTCTGCTTTCCTAGTTGCAGCTTTCTGCCCAGGCATCATGGCTGGTTTTAGCGCCCGGTGTGTTATTGCCAATGCGCTCCCTCCGGGGCCATGGGGAAACTGTGCCTGTGCTTTCTGGAGTCTTCCGTGCAGGAGTTCCTCGGCTCCTTCCCTCCTCCTTAGTGATCTGCTGAGTCTTAAGAGATGCTTTCGTTTAAGGATGCCAGCCCAGCTGTGATGGCACAGAGAAGTGTCAGGGGCCAGCCCAGCTGTGATGGCACAGAGGAGTGTCAGGGGCCAGCCTGAGCTTTACCTGTTTTCTCTCTCTGCAACTGCCAACCGTATCTCGGACAGGAGAAATGCGTCTAGAATCTTGGGTCATTTACAGTCTGGGAACTGAAAATGGCGTTAAGAAACCAAATGCTCCTAAGACCAGTTGCCAGTTTAAAACATGCATGAACAGTTCAAACTTTTGTATGCATTTAAAAATTGCATATATTTCAAAAGAAATTCATCATCAGCTTCACTTAGGAAAGGGGGGTCTGGGCATCTTTCAGCAGCCCCCACACTGTCTGTAATTCCTAATATAGTTGCTAAACGTTGATGGGGGAGTTGAGAGAACTCGGCTCATACCTGCGCCCTAGCTGCTCTGTCGTCTGCATAAGATGGGTTATCCAGCCCAGCGAGGCCACCCAGCTTCCTCAAAATGGGCACTATGCTGACTCTCTATCCCCGCCTTTCTCCTGGAGCTAGGTACTGCACTTGGCCCTGAGATGGCAGACTTGTTAAAGGCCATGCTCTTTGCTTTCTGTAGTCACTTCCTGTGTGCCCTCCCAGGCTGGCAGCCCTTTCCTTTGGGCAGTAACCCCTGCTCACCTAGAGTCCCGTCTCAGATTAAAAAGCTGCAGTCTGTGGATCTTGGTTGGTGGACAGTCTGGCAGGACCCCAAGGATGTGGCCAGGAGGTTCCTCGCTTTTCACAGCCCTTGACTGAACTGTCTCTCCTAGCCAGGCTTGTGATTGTAAATCGGCCCGGGAGAGAAGAGGAGAGGTAGATACCTTACACACACAGCCTGGCCTAGGATGGCAGAGCCGTGCCATCGTTGCTGGGTGGCCCAGGTGGTTAGAGGACCGCGGAAGGAATGTTTCCTTTTGCATCTGAAAACTCCTCATTCAAGAGGCAGGATTGGTGGTAGCCCCTTCTCCGCAGAACTTTGAAATCCTCAGAGCTAGAATTTTCCCGACAACATGAGCTGCTGGGTGACTCAGAAGCGTGTGTGTCTGCCTCAGCCCTTTCGATCGGTGTTTATGGAGTACCGCCTGTGTTAGCTCATGTGTGTGAGCACTGCCACAAGCTGTTTGCCGGCCCATTGGTGGAGACCGCTCAGACTTCAACACCGCCACCAGGGGTCCTTAGAAAACAGACTTCAATACTGAGGTTTTATTATCTGTATAGGTTTTCCAAAATCATATTTGTGTGTGTGTGTGTATATGTGTGCACGCATACATGTGTGGGCGTGCACATGCTGTGGCCTGCGTGTAGAAATAACAGGACAGCTGCAGGCTTCGGTGTTCTCCTTCCATCATGTGGCTCCTGTGGATCAAGCTCAGGGTGTGAGGCTTGGTGGCAAGAGCAGCGCCACCTCGAGCCCTGAGTGAGCTGTCACATGGCACTGACAGGGTAAGCGCCAGGCGGGGCTTTAGAGCCCTCTGCTCATCATGTATCACAGAGAGCCCAGAGTAACTGGAGAGCAAGCTTGTTAAAGCAGTGTTCCAAAGGAGGTGAGCAAGGAAGAGCAAGAGGCCAGAGGCGGAGCCATTAGAATGCAGAAGGCTGACTTACACAGTGGAAATTAGCTGATGAGCATTGTTTGGTTATCTGACATTTCAGGGATTGAAATGGATTTACAATCTTGATCTGAATCAAAGGTCAGCGGACCAGACAGAACATGTGTGTACCGCCTCATGGGATAATCCTCCCCATCAGCTGTACTGACCTCTGATGACCTAGAGACACTGGTGCACACGTTTCCCCGGGGTGTTCTCGGACTCGAGTAAAACCCTGCTGGTAACATCCACTGGCCTTTTAACTTTGCCCACTGCCCAGGCCACGATCCACTTCCAGATGAGCCAAAATGGCACATGGACAGAATGCCCATGCTAAGTGCTTTCCGTCCGTCTGTCTGGCCGTGGTTCACGGTTGTGAAGTCCCTGTCATGAGGCACGTGTGCAGCCTTCCTACCTCAGGTCCAGGTTTTGGAAAGCGCACCAGAGAAGCAGGTTGGAGCTTTTTCAGCTGGGCAGCTGCAGGCGTCTGTAAGGCCCCGAAGCGTTCTCTCCGTCCCGTGTCTGGCCCTTCACGTGTGTTGGGAATCCAGCTGTTGGCGCAGGGAGTGTACTCAGGCAGATGTTAGCCCTGTATTGGGTGGGTATCTCATGCTATATTCCATCAAATGTCTGCGTGCCCTGCTGGTCCTGAGCGTCTGTCACGTGGTTCATCTCCACGTAATGCTAGTGATAAAACTGGGTTCGAACTGGAAGAGAGAGCTGCTGGTGGCGGTTTCAGAGATGATCAGTTGTGGTCACTGGCACTGTTAGTTTGCACCAAGGGTTTATTTCCTTTCTGTATTCCGGGTGTCTCCTGCAGTCCAGCAGTGCTGTCAAGCTCCATTTCCCCACTGCCAAACACACTGAGGACTTGGACATCTTAACCGTCGTGTTGGAGAGATGAGGCCAGACTGCCAGCAAGGGGGGCTGGCAGCCACATCAGCCATTCCCACACCATCTCATAATTAGGGAATCGTGTGACCCTTCTAGCTGATGTTCAGAGTACTGCCATTGTATCTTTCAGATTAACTTTTTCAAGAGAGGAGCAGAGATGTTCTCCAAAAGTATGGACGGTTTCTTGTCATCCGTGACAGGCATGGTTCAGAGGTAAAGCCTGCTCTCAGGCTAGGCCGTGGGTCCCTTTTGTCTTCCCACTGAGTCACCCTCACCCTGTAATCGTCACCTAGCAAGCAAGGTGTTCCCAGCTGGAAAACTGTCCTTCCCACGGAGTCCAAGCTCGCTCACAGTGCCCGAACCGCCTTTGTTGGTGTGTAGGTGTCCCATGCTGTGAGCCTGAGAGAAATGTCCATCAGCTTCCCTCTGCGGTAATGGGGTCAGCAACCACAGCAGCTCCACTTTCAGGGAATTCTAGGGCCATACTAGCTCACAGTAGACAAGCAAGATGCCAAACCTTTGCGTTTACGTCAGTGAGCTGCAGTTCAGCCATGGAGTGCACATTGCAGTCCTCAGATGGTCTTCTGGGCTCAGGAAGGCTGCCCCGGCCCTGACAGGAGCTCTGAGGCAGCTCATGGAGCACACTGCAGGCTGCTTTCTCCCTGTGCATGAGTGTGTCACTCTCTAATACCTATTAAGACTGTTAAAGGGGGGGGAGTTATAGTTGAGGAGTTAGAAGGTGGGAGGAGGAGTCAGGAAGTCAGACTGTTCTCACCCCGTCCCCAAAGGGGGCTACAAAGTGAAAATAATGAATATAGAATCTACGTCATTTGGGAAAATGAGAACGTTTTCTTGAAGCTGTTATATTTCAGATAGCTTAAGAGACCCCGCAGGGCCGGGCAGTGGTGGTGCACGCCTTTAATCCCAGCACTCGGGAGGCAGAGGCAGGCGGATCTCTGTGAGTTCAAGACCAGCCTGGTCTACAAGAGCTAGTTCCAAGACAGGCTCCAAAGCCACAGAGAAACCCTGTCTCGAAAAACCAAAAAAAAAAAAAAAAGAGACCCCACAGGGATTCGCTCAAGCAGAAGTCCACAAAAGGCTGAAGATGAGGAGTGAACACCGGCCTCCATGGCTGGGACAGGAAGCTGGTTTTACCCAGTGACCAGCAGCAGGGGGAGAGCCAGGCCAGACTTAAGTGATGGCAGAGAGCAGTTTGTGGCATCACCTTGTTTTGTCCCTGGGAGTGTTAGAGGACATCACAGAACCTGTCACCCTGTAAAGGGGCCCAATCTCTCTCATCTCTCAAGTCTGAAGTTGTATTTTGTTTTGCTTTGTAGACAGACTCTCATGTTGTTGCTCTGGGTGGCCTGGGACTCACGGTATAACACAGGGTGGCTTCAAACTCACATAGATCTGCCTGCCTCTGCCCGTGCGGTGAAAGGTGCGCCTCACTATTCCTGGCAGAGAGCTGATGTTTTCTTATCACTTGAATTTCACGCCAGTGAGTGAACACTCATTGTTCTCCGGGCACAGGGGTCTTGTGCTATTGCATCTGATGCAGGCGCAGCCCACCCTCGTGAAGCCCTCGGGCAGCGTCTGGTGCTGGCACCAAATCTCTGCATCGCTATAAGAGACACTCACCTAGATGAGCTGGGAGCTGGAACAGCCAGGCTGAGAGAAGATGAATCCTGGGCACAGAGCATGAGAAACTAGTCAGTGTGGCTTTGCTGCACGGGTCGGCCCAGCTCCTCCTGCCTGCCATGGGTCTGTCTCTTGTGGAATCTCACATGAAGTGGGACTCCTTGTTTCTAGTTTGCATTCTCAGCTGTGGGAATTTCTGTCCTAGACAATGTAACCTACTCCTGCCATCAGGAGGCGACAGTCTGGTGAGGCCAAAAGAGCAACTCCTTTGGGAAGCAAAAGTTCCAGGATTTCTACATGTCATCATACAGCACGCGAAGCCGGGGCTGTCACACCAGAGCCTAGTCCCTGGCCCCTTTCTCTGTGAGCAGTTCTAGACCAGCGTATGATGGTCTCAGGACAGTCCTTGACGTCTCCCAGTCATCCTGACTCTCATAGCCTTCTCGGGTCCTGAGCTAGGCAGTGCTGTTCCGCTCCTTCCCTTAGGAGTCTTTGATAGGCTGCCTGTGTGTAGACCCTAAGGATGGGTTCCCAGAGCAGGTCTGAGTGTGGTACCCCTGAACCAGTGTTCTAGAATGGCAGGCTTGTATCACTCCGGTAATGCAGCTTTCTGGACCGAAGTAGAGGGTGGGTAGCTGTACCACATGGAAAGCTGGCGGCTCCATCTGTAAAGCCGGAACTGTTGGTGGGTGAAGCAGGCCCTGCCCCCTTGTGGTGAGTTGGCCTGCGGAGAGTGCTGACCTGCACCCTTCTTTCTGAAGCATTCAGGTGGAACTGGAAGCCGAGGCAGACAAGATGCGCGTGTCCCAGCAGGAGCTGCTTTCGGTCGATGAATCTGTTTACACTCCGGACAGTGATGTGGCCACACCACAGATCAACAGGAACCTCATCCAGAAGGCTGGCTACCTCAATCTGAGAAAGTGAGCAGGCCACGCAGCCTTTGGCTGAGCTCAGCCTTCCCTGGGAAGTGGCCCCAGGATCTGTTTCTCATGTCACCAGTGAGGCGTGTGGGTGGTAGTGGGCCACAGGCCTGACGGGGGAAGCTTTGCCCTGAGACAAAGCTGGCGACAGAGCCAGGAGAACCCGGAGTCAGTATTCTGGACTCCGGGGCTGTAGCCAGCCTTGTTTAGGCATCATGGTCATTGTTGTCGCTACAGGCATTGAGAGTTACAGCCCTAGGTCCCTGCTGGCTGAAGGGTAAGAGCAATGCTGCTGAGGCAGGATCAGTTAGATCTCTCCAGACTGTCACGATCATGTCTTTAAATGTGTGGCCGTCAGGTGTGGAGCGCACCGGTATCGGTGGCGGATTCCTGTCTGGGAGGTGGATGAGTCCTCCTTCGCTGCTGTTGACTGAGTTCTAGTTTGTGGGGAGTCCTCCAGTGTTAGCAGTCGCTGTTAAAATAATTTTGGAGCAAGACCCACAGTGCCTTGCACGTAGTTGCTATTTAGTTAATAGTAAACGAAGTCTATCATTTGCTTATCTGAGAGATTGCCAGGTCTCTTCTGCAGGTGCAGCCTCTCCCAGACCTATCAGTGTGAGACTATAAGCTAAACGTCCCCATTAGTCCGGGGGGGGGCACTCCACAAAGTTAGGACGCTTTTGCCAAGAAGCTACATTTTTCTCGTGTATGCAGCCCACCAAGCGGGAATGTCCTCCAGGTAGAGCCCCAGGATTGAGAGAGAGGCGCTGTGCCCCCGATGACTGGTAGAATCAGAACAGCTCAGTTCTGTGTCCTGGGGAGAGGATACAGGCTTCACTTCCTCATTGTGACGGGCAGATCCTAGCTAGAGCTGCTGGGTTCGGAAGCTGACGGTAGACATATGTGCCTGCAGTGCTGGCCTTGGCACAGTCACTCCTCCCGAGAGCAGAGCCGGCTTCCTAGTGACCTAGGCTGTGTTTCTGCCACTGCTCACAGCATGAGGTTCCGCGTTTTCTTTTAATGCAAAGACATTTCTAAAACACGCCAGTTTCTAAGAACAGGCAGTATGGTATGGGGGGAGTCCCCATGTTCTAGTGCTAATGGACCCTCACACACAATCCCCACAGCAAGACAGGACTGGTCACCACCACCTGGGAGAGGCTGTACTTCTTCACCCAAGGCGGGAACCTCATGTGCCAGCCCAGGGGAGCCGTGGCCGGAGGCCTGATTCAGGACCTGGACAACTGCTCTGTGATGGCCGTGGACTGCGAGGATCGGCGGTACTGCTTCCAGATCTCCACGCCCAGCGGCAAACCGTACGCTCCGTGTCCAAACTGCCCTGACAGAAAGAAGGCTGCTAGCCCAGGTCGCCATGCGCCAGTCCCCCACGGGAGAGGCTGCAGGTCCTCCCGAGGATGGTTTTCAGTTCTCTGTAAAGAGACAGTGACCACGTGGGCTCAGCTCACCTTGCTCAGGACCCCGTCAGGATCCAGTTGTGTCTTGGGAGGGGAGGTGATGTGGATAGGACAGATGTAGCGGGTGGTGCTTGTCAGACAGACCTGAGAAAGCTGGGACTCCCTGTGTCAGGGCAAGGCTCAGGAGCACAGGCAGAAAACTGTGCAAGAAGTCCATTTTACATCTGGAACAGGAAGTGTGAGCAGTACATTCTCCACAGAAGTGTCATTTAACCACAGTCCCCACACCTTGGAAACTTGTGGGCCCAGAGGCGATACCTGAAAATGTGGTAGCCGGTAGCTATCCCAGTGGGTCTCATCCCAGTGGGTCCCCTCATGTAGGGCAGTGGTTTGTATTTAGGGTTCTAAATCCCTGAAATACCGCAGGCTTTGCCTGCCTAGAGGGTGATGGTGGGAGCCTGTGGGTCATCCCTTCTCCAAGTTAGAGCAGGTAGACACTTCTTACTCTGACAATGGCCAGTGGCTCAGGACTAAGATGCCCAGATTCTAGTGGTCCCCTGTAGCTCCTGAAGACCCCCAAGCCTGGGTCTTCCCAGGTACACAGGGTAGAGGTACACATCTGTGTTCCTCTACCGCAGAGCCCCTGAGAGCTGAGGCCACCATAAAGGTGGACTGTCTTTGATGTATGGACTTCCAGTGCTTGAATACACGCTAGGTCCTTCCTCGAAGGGAGGGGCAGGTTATGCCCTATCTTGGATCACCTAAGAGCATCAAGGCAATTCTCATTTGTAGGCAGAGGCTAGATGATCCAAGTCCAGCCTTCTCACGTACAGACACGAACGAGGTCTGGAGATAATGTGTCTGCTGGAGGGCCAGGCCGACAGCCCCGCTTTCCTTCCATCCCACACGCTGCTTTCCTGAGGCCGAGTTGTTAGTGAACATTTCCTCGGCCCCCAAGACCTGGGAAGCACTGATGCATCTTGTTTGTTTCAGGGGGATAATTCTCCAAGCAGAGAGCAGAAAGGAATACGAAGAGGTAAGGGCTCTGTCTGTCTCGCCTGTGTCCTGCTGGGATGAGCGGCTGGGACTCAGTGCTCTTCCTGATGTCCTCCACAGTGGATATGTGCGGTGAACAACATCTCCAGGCAGATCTACCTGACCGACAACCCAGAGGTAATTAGCACCTGCCTGCCTGCACGCCACTGCAAGGTAGGTGTCCCTTCCCAGACTGAGCGTGTGTCTTGTGGCTTACCTGTAGGCCGTAGCCATCAAGCTGTACCAGACGGCTCTGCAGGCGGTGACTCCAATTACAAGCTTTGGGAAAAAACAAGAAAGCTCCTGTTCCAGGTAACTAAAAGACAGGGAAAAACGACCTTCTGTGGAGCCGAACTGCTAGGACTCTGAAATGAGCTGTCCCTAGCCCCCACGACCCCGAGGGTTCCACTGCACCGTGTGCCAGAGCAATAGCTGTGGAGATGTGCCCACATCCAGAGCACAGACGATGCCCGTCCAGGTCCACTAGGCTGGATGGACCTCAGTACGAGACAGACGTGCATCCCGGCAGTGTAGCCCTCGTCCCCTTGTGTGTGCCCGTGTATGGGCATTTTCATAATTCTTTCAATAAGTCTATCACTTACATATCAGCATTGAATATCCAGGCTGTTTGCTATTCTGTTGGGGTGTGGGGTGTGGTGACCCATATCACCTGGGCTGCCTCAGCCTCTCAAGCGCTGGAGTTACAGGCATCCTGTTCCATCTGGTTTTGCTGTTCTCGGTAACTGAGCATGCACACAGCTTCCTTTGAATACTGCTTAAAGATGTATTCTAGGTCTCCTGTTGACAGAGGCCACTTGTTTGTTCCTGGCTGCCCAGACCACGGAATAACCACATAGAAACAATAGTGTTTGCACTGTTTGACCATTTGTTTAAGCATATTTCTGGATTACTCTTATATCTCAAATTAAGCCATTTCTATTAATCTGTGTATCACCACGTGGCTCTGGCTTACCGACAAGGTTTTGGTGGGCTCCAGAGGCGTCTTTCCCCAGTGGTGGCTATATGGCTTCTCTCTATTGAAACAAAAGAACCCCTTTTCCAAAGCAACAAATCCTTAGACCCAATTTTTGAAGTCATAATACCTTTAAAATATGTATGTTGGTTTATCTTAGCAGCCCATACAATGAAATGTCTCTCTGTATTTAGCCCATTCACAGGCCAAAAATTCAAAGAAAAACACAATAGTACACATAATTCAGACTCTGTGTACTTTCTATCTTTTCATGGCTGATTTTTCTTTACTCCTTTTAATCTATGACTGTCCTCTGTACTCTCTTTAAAGACTTTATTTTTTTTTTAAAACCATTTACGTCTTCTTATAACTCTCTATGTGATTTTTGTTCTCTCTCCCAAGCCTACACATATTTATCCAACACTGTGACCCATTTAGAGGTTGTCTTTTATCTGTATTGTGTATCTGTAGTTATTTTCTGACCAGAGACTCCCGTGTTTTGTCTCTGGGAGTTTTCATGTAGTCAGGCGGTAGAGGGTGGTCTTGTCTGTTGTGTCAGTGGCATCGAGCAGCATGTGAGGACCATGACTCTGTCTTTAGTGGCATGGTAGAAAGAACTGCACCAGATGTTCTACAGAGTTCTCTAAGCACTTTCTTTTAGGTCCTTACCTGTGTAGCTTCCTGGGGTTCATGCACTTCGCATTGGGTATGTGAGAAAGAATGATAGCTAGGCCAGCAGATAGATCTGAGTCATTGTAAAAGCCTTGGTAACCCCTGCTCAGGAATGACAGGCCGTGGGGACAAGGCTGAGGGGTTAAGGGGCAACAGTCAGAACCAGGTTTACAAAAATGACTCTGCCCCACCCATAGGACGAACTAGATGGACAGGGTTGGCGGGGAGACAGGACTGTCTCCAGGCTGGCGCCTTTGGTTTCTAGCCACATTTCACCAGGTAGACGTCTGTCAGATGGCCACTGCAGGTTCCAATATAGCACTCAGGTATTGACATGCTGGTGTCAGAATTAACATGTGAGAAGGCCATTGAGGGCTTATGTGTGACAGTCTGTGCCTTTCTGAGGCATCTGCACTGTACCTTAAGAAGGATTTCTAACCTTGAGGAGAAAAAGGGCACAGCGCAGGACAGGCTACCCACCATGCGAGGAGTGCACTGCTCCTGGCTGTCTCTGGATGCATGCGAGCCACAGTGCAGTGGTCAGGGGGCACACAGGGTACCCGACGCTGTGATGACTTACTGAGAAGTCAGCGCAGAATTCAAAAAAGGCTTAGTGGTGTAATCTGAGCTGGTCATGGGAAGACGTGGAATTGCGCTATACAGAAGCAAGGAACACGTGGTATGTCTCTGTCTCTCAGGTGCAGGGTGTGTTAGTTAGGTGAGCGGAAGGGGGGTTTCAGGAAATGACAGCCAGGTTGCAGTGTTGGATCCAGACCTCATGTTTTCAGAGCCTGTGATGTGTCAGTGTGTAAATGTGAATGGCCTGTAGTCCGGCTCCAAACAACAGTCTCCGTCCTGACACTGCCCACAACATTCAGCAGCAGGGGCCTGGAGGGGCGGGAAGTTGTTAATGATGGAGAGCAGCTGACGACTGTAGAGCAGCTGACGACTGTAGAGCAGCTGACGACTGTAGAGCAGCTGACGACTGTAGAGCAGCTGACGACTGTAGAGCNAGAGCAGCTGACGACTGTAGAGCAGCTGACGACTGTAGAGCAGCTGACGACTGTAGAGCAGCTGACGACTGTAGAGCAGCTGACGACTGTAGAGCGGACCGAGACCAGCTGAAGCTTGCTTTTATTTCGATATGTAAGTCACATCGGCACTAAACAAGTGACTCCGTTTGCTTTTATTTCTTTTTCTATTTTAGTCAAAACATGAAAAATTCAGACACAGAAAATGACAAGATTGCTCCCCAAGCAGCAGGCAGCGCTCCTGACACAGCGGAACTGATTGCACCAGGGACACCCATTCAGTTTGATATTGTACTTCCTGCGTCAGAATTCCTGGACCAGAACAGGGGCAGCAGGTATGACCTCAGGCCTTGGAAAGCGGAAGCCGGCTTGTCTGTCTTTACTCTCACCAGGGACTCTACTGTGCCAGCCTCAGCTCTAAGGGTTCAGCTGCTGAGCTCTTGTTAGCTGCTCCCTGTCAGGACTGGTGACCTCTGGCTGTTCCCCTAGGCGTACCAACCCGTTCGGTGAGACGGAAGACGCGTCCTTCCCTGAAGCAGAAGGTAGGTGCCCAGACATGCTCCTGCTCGTTGGTCCTGAGGGTGAGAAGCCATGCGCTAGAGCTAAGGTGCAGCATTGGCTTCCAGTTTGTTCCGAGAGAACCTGGACCAAGGGGAAGGCATTTATGGCTGTCTAAGCTTTAGCCGTACCATCGCCTGCCCAGAAAACTCTCACATCTACATGTAAAGCAGATTTTCAAAGAGGAGAAACTGGTCATAATTAAAATAGAATCTTAGTAGCCGAGGTGTAGCAAACATCTGTAGTTCCATCAGTAGGGAAGCTGAGACAGGAGGATTGCAGAGTGCAAGGACTAAGTCACTTAGGCAGATTTTGAAGTCTCAGACTGTCTCTAGGATGGAACTCTTTCCGACCATTCCCTCACGGGTAATAATACTTAAGAATTTGCAGGAGACGAGATGGCTCGGCTCTGGCCGAGCTGCTCTGGTGTTCAGTTCCCGTAACCCACACGACAGCTCCTATCATTTGTAACCCAGCTCCAGAGGACCCAGCGCCATCTTCTGCACTCTACACACACTGGGCATGCACAGTGCACATATGTACACATAAAATTTTATTATAAATTTGCATAAACATGGTTGGAGAGAGGACTCAGTTAAGAGCATTAGTGTTCTTGCAGAGGGCCCCAAGTTGGGTTTGGTTCCCAACACCTGTATAGCCTGCTTATGACTTCCTGTAACTCCAGTTAAGGGATCTGATACCATCTCTGGCTTCCATAGGCATACACATGTTATACATACATGCAAGCAAAACCTTGTACACGTAAAATAAAAGTAAACCTTAAAGTTTGGGTAAACAGTGTTTTTGTTGTTATAGTAACAACCCGTGCTGAAAAACGGGCTTAGACAGCTACATGCACCAGGCTGACTCTGCACAGTCCATACAGTATCTCGGACTCAGGTGGGTAAGATGGAACATGCCCAGTAATCCCAGAGCTGGAGTCAATGAGCTAAAGGCCAACCTAGTCTACATAACATGATCCTGCCTCAAATACATAAAACTGTATATATAAACTAACTCCAGACCTGGGCATGGTGGCCCCCACCTTTAATTCTAGCACTAGGGAAGCAGAGGCAGGTTGATATGAGTTAGAGGCCAGTCTGGTCTACAGAGAAATCCTGTCTCAAACAAGAAAGAAGACCTGGGGCCTCACCTGTTCTCAGCTCCTGATGTTGGTCCTCAGTCAGCACGTTACATGATCCCGAGTGTGTCCTCCCGATGTTGGTCCGCAGCACGTTACATGATCCTGAGTGGAGTGTGTTCTTGCAGATTCTCTTCTGCAGCAGATGTTCATCGTTCGGTTTTTGGGGTCGATGGCAGTTAAGACAGATCACACTACTGAAGTGATCTATGAGGCAATGAGACAAGTCCTGGCTGCTCGAGCTATCCACAACATCTTCCGCATGACCGAGTCCCATCTGATGGTCACCAGCCAAACTCTGAGGTACGTTCAGTCTACTTCATTCCTGACTGCCTGTGTAAGGAATGTTTACCCGTCTGGAATGGTAATGTAATGTTTGATATTCAGAATAAAAGATGCGTACTTAGCAAGAACTGGTTGGGTGTAGGATGCATGGGTGTGACCCACATGTGGGAAACTGGAGCAGGACTGACCCAACACAGACCCTGTCTTCAGATTCCTGTGACAGCCACACAGCAGTGGTGCACGCCTTTAATCCAGCACTCGGGAGGGAAGCAGGCGGACGGATCTCCGAGTTGGAGGCCAGCCTGGTCTACAGAGTGAGTTCCTGGATAGCCAGGACTGTTACAAAGAGAAAGCCTGTTTTGAAAACACAAAAACAAAAAGTAAAAGGTTGCTGTTCTTAGTGACTATAGACTGAGTATTCCTTACCTGAAATGCTGTGATGGAAGTGTTTCTGACTTTGGTTTTTGTTTTTTCAAATTTGTATATCTATATAATGAGATACTTTGTGGATGGGCCCATTACACATAAACTTTGTACATTATACACATAGCCTACAGAAAGTGTTACTATACACAGTATTTTTAATAATTCTGCACAAGAAACAAGGTTCCCTGGTGTGGAGTTTTTCACTGTGTTGTCGTGTCTGCACATTTCCAGTTGCAGAGTTTTCAGGTTAGGGTGTCCAACCTGGACTGTCCCTAATGACGCCACTGCTGTGCGGTCATCCGGTGTCACCTCAGACATTAACAACAGAGACTGTGAATCTGTCTAAAATAAAAATAACCCAACTGCCAAAAGAAACTCTGGAGGCCAGAGAAAGACGGCAGCATCCGCTCCTATGGCCCTCCACCGTCTTAAGTCCCAGTGAGCTGGCAGCAGGCTCCCAGGACTGACCTGTGTTCAGCCTCACTAGAAGCTGGAGTTACAGGTTCATGCAGCCACACCCGGCTTTAACATCCGTGCTGGAGTTCCCACAGAGCAAGTGCTCTTACCCAGAGAGGCGCAGCCGCACTCAGCTCACTCAGAGCCCTTACTGTCCTCTCGCCATTCCTCCTTTCTCTGAGTGGAATGGAGGACGTGCTTCAGAGCATTAGAGTTGCCAGTGTGTCTATACGGAAGAGAAACACAACACGGTCCACCTGTGTCACACATCACAGGACAGGATTCACCCATGCTATACATCAGAACTACAGAAACCACAATGCTGAGTCCCAGGCCTTGCCTGTTCTATCTGCTGGGCAATCTTCCACACCAGGTGTAGGGGATGTGGTACAGTTGTGGTGTTGGGACATACTTATTGGGAAGCCAGGATATATTTAGAGCCGCAATAGGACAGCTCTGGGGTGGTGGGTGGAGCCGCAATAGGTCAGCTCAGCCCTGGAGGAAAGGTGTCCTGACTATCCAGAAGCCAGGCTACCTGAAGCTGGGGTGCCCTGGAGAATGGTCTTCCCACAGGATATAGGGATCCTGCCCTTCTGGAGAGCAGCTACAGCTGAGTTATGCTCTGTTCCCTTACAGCAATGTCCTAGCAGAGCTATCTGCTTCTTCTCCTGCCCAAGATGTTTCTTCTGTTAACTCTCTGCTAAAGGGAAGCCCCCTGCAGAAATGTAGCAATTTCCTCTGGCTCTGGGAAAAAGTTATTTTCCCTCCACTGGTCTTGCTCAGCCCTACTTAAGGAGCATCCTAGCAAGGTTCTTCTGTTCTGCCCCACCTTGCGGAAACCCCCTAGGGAGCGTCTCAGCAAGGTTTTTCAGCTCAGTCCCTTAAGGGACATCCCAGCCAGGTTCTGCTCTGCACTGGTGAATCAAGGTCCTCACTCAAGACTCTTTTGAGAAAGATATTTGGGAAGGAGGAATCCAGGAAAATGGCAGCTCTCAACTGAAGGGGCTGAGTTTTCCCAGGGAGAAGAGGGACTGGTTAGTTTTTCCCTGCTCAGGGATTGGTCAGTTTAGCTGGTCAGGGGCAGAGATGGCTCTGACTTCATGGTCAAACTGTGTTTCTTTCACTGGTCCTGTTTAGCTTTCTGACTCTAATCTTAGGACCAGGGCGTATCTCTTTCACTGGCTCTGATTCTAGGGACAAAGTGTGTTTCCCTGACACTGGTTTCAGAGCCAGGGCACATGTCTTTTAATCCTGGGCTCAGGGATAAAGATGTTTCTCTCCCTGGCCCAGGTCGGTTTCCTGCTGCAGTTGTCCCTTTACCCTCACCAGGTACCTTGGCTTTAACACAGGCAGAAACCGCAGCACAGGTTCATGTGGGACTGTGTCATCTTTCCCTGAACCAGGCTTTGCCATTTCATAGATGGGACATTTGTGTGATTTCGTGATGACCTGAGAGTGTGACCACCGAGTGTGTAATAATGAGTCTCTTACAATTGCAGGTTGATAGACCCTCAAACGCAAGTGTCAAGAGCCTGCGTAAGTACTGCTCCATCTTAATGTGGATTACACCTTAGTTCTCCTGTCCCCTGGACACCCAACCCAGGCATGCAGTCATCTCCTGTCCCCTGTAATACAGCTCTTCCACAGAGAATAATTGTGCTGGTTTGTAAATCCCAGTTGTGTAATTATTCATTCTGTCCCCTGTCCTCAAGTTTGAACTTACCAGTGTCACACAGTTTGCTGCTCATCAAGAAAACAAGCGACTGGTTGGCTTTGTCACCCGAATGCCGGAGTCCACAGGAGAAGAGTCCCTGAGCACGTACATTTTTGAAAGCAACTCAGAAGGCGAAAAGGTGTTCTGTCTGTGTCTGTCCATCTCTGCCCTCCCACACATCTCAATAAGGCTATTTTTTAGTGGGTTTGGGTTTTGACTATCCATCTTAATATCTAATTAGCTAATTATCCATGCCTCCATCCAGATATTCAGACAGTAATACCTTCTAGAAAGGCCCCTAAAGACAACAACGCTAATAGCTGTATACATCGCCTAGTGCCACGAAATGCTAAAAGGTACCTCTGTTCTTATAAAGCAGTGGTTCTCAATCTTCCAAATGTTGTGACCCTGTGGTAACACAGTTCCTCATGGTGTGGTGACCCCCAACCATAAAATTATTTTTGTTGCCACTATGTGACTAATTTTGCTGCGGTTATGATCCATAATGTAAATATCTGTGTTTTCCAGTCATCTTATATGACCCCTGTGAAAGGGTTGTTTGATACCCCCCAAGGGGTCATGACCCACATGTTGAGAACCACTATTTTTAAGTAAATTAAAGCAAAAGTTACAATAGAAAATAGTCTTGGAGGAAACCAAGGAAAGATCATCAAAACTGTTGTTTTGAATGGAAAACAGTGAACTCATTGGTATATAGAATTTATCAACACCAGACTGTTCACTGAGTACTTGTTTTACCGCTGTGTGAACACTGTATGAACACGCAGGGGAAACACCTTGCTAAGAACTGTGACAGGGCAGTAGCTGTCCTAACAGTGCCCCTGAGCACAGCCCCTGCAGCAGAGCAGACGGCAGCCTCGCTGCTCCTCAGAGCAGACCTTTCCTACCTTTGCCCAACACCATTTCTCTGTCTCTTACAGATATGTTATGCTATTAATTTGGGGAAAGAAATTATTGAGGTCCAAAAGGTAAGCTGCATTTTAGCACTGGTTAGTAATTCTCAGAAGACATTGTAGACACAGTAGGACTCAGACAGAACACTGACTCTGTGCTAACCGGGTTCCTCTGAGCGCTCTAACAAGGATGCCATGATCAGGTGCCTCCATCTGCTAACCCCCCCCCCCCCGACAGCACTGCTGCAGCTCAGCTGCACTAACTTCCTTGCTCGCACTCAGCCCGGCTAGAGCTCTTCTTTCAAGTTAAGATTCAGCACTCAGTCCCAACGTGAAGGTACTCACCACCTGCACCGCCACCCGGTGCCGGGCCCAGCCGCGCTGGCAACCTAGAGAAATGAAGGGAGACCTCCGTGTTGCCCAGCAGCTTACAATCTTCCTCTGAGTGGAAGAGCTCCTGAAGTGATCTTTACACTTCAGTCTGGCCAGGAGGGCAGGAAGGGATGCGAATTAGCATGCAGTGGTGTAGGTCAGAAGTGTGCGCACTTGCGGTGAAGGATCTCTCCTGAGACACTCTGCAGTCTGATGACTCAATTCCACTTGTACAAAAACGACCAAGAACAGTATGAGGACAGATGTGCACAGTGGGCTGCTGTGCAGCCTTTGCCAACTCCTGATACATAATTAGAAGACACAGACACATGGCTTAAAGATGCTCAAGAAAAGTTTTATGAAGGGCTGCCCTAGACTGTAGAGGAAGACAGCTATAAATTGGGTACACCAGTCATGCTTCTATAATAGGAAAGCCAGCTGAGTTCCTCCCCTTAGTGGGAATGGGGTCGCAGCCCAGAACACTGAAGGTCGAGCCGCAGGGGTTCAAGTGCATCTTAAGCTTTTTCTTTTCCCCCCTCTTAAACTCTCTTTAACTTCAGGACCCAGAAGCACTGGCTCAATTAATGCTGTCTGTACCGCTAACCAATGACGGAAAATATGTACTGTTAAATGATCAACCCGATGACACTGGCGGAAGCCCGGGTGACAGCAGAGGCGCAGAGTCTGAAGCATAACTCCCTTGGGCATCTGGGGTCAGAGCACTTGGGAAGGAGAGCCACCTCCTTAAGGGTTTTCAACTTCTCTGACGTGCAGGCACACTGACCTGATTTCAGATGCTGACAGTCACATGTGGAATGTACCCTTGGATGCCCTGACACAGAAATTTGGGAGGGAAACAGTAAGAAATGGGTGGCACCGTGCTTACCCACCTACAGATGCTATCTTAGGTGCTCTGTGGTAAGTCTTTGCTCCAGACTGTGCTGTTGGGTATCCAGCAGGAGAACTGTAAAAATGCAGTGTTCACTTTACTTGGATGGATGACTTCCGTTTCTAAAAAAGGCAAAGCCCTGGATCTACAACGTTAAATACTAAACAGTTCCTATTAATATGGTCTATTTTTGTATTTTACATAGTTGTAAGTGCCTGCCACTCTGAAGATGTATTGATAACCACTGGTCCCTCCCCGGACCTCATGGCATTGCTCTGCAGTTTGGTCTCAAACACTAGGCAGAGAACTGAGTCTTCACAACAGGACTTTCTGAACTAGCTTTCCTTGTTTTAAATGTGGCTGCTTTTGTGGCTACTCACTGTGAGCAAGGGACGGCCCCACTAGTTCCTTTTCTTCTGAGCCAGACCTTCCTCAAAGGGACCAATTTTAGAACTCATTTGAAGCTCACCTGGCAGTGGGGCTCGGTGTGAAGTTCTGTTTCTACCCTGATGTTTCTGGTTCCTGGAGTTCCAGACCAATTCCAACCCTGCTGATTTTGAAATAGAGATAAAGATCTTGAATTCATGCAATATACTTAATTGTAACCAACTTTATCAACCTATCTTTGTAATAATTTAGCAATAAAAATGACTGTTTTATCTCTTTCTGTGCTTTCTGTGGTTAGATTATAGGCCATCCCTAGAAAAAAACTAAAGTCTTGCTCTGTGGCCCAGGCTGGCCCTGCAGTCCCACTTCTAAGTTCTGGAGTAGAGATGCTGTCATGTCCGGATATCAGGAACAGTGGCACACCTACATTTTCCACACTGGGGCTGAAGGAGAATGAGCTCAAGGCCAGCCTGGCCATGTGTGGACTTCAAAGCAGCCCAAACTAAACAAATACTGTAAAAACACAGGGCTCACTCTGCACATAAGCGCTTGCTAACCAAGCAAAGGACCTTAGTTGATCTTGCTGGCCGTCCAGTCTAACATCACTCTTACTCCAGACATTCGGAAGTTCCATCTTAGAGAGCCGAGCCTGTCTCAAAAATAAATAAACAAAAATAAAGTGGAGAACAACAGAGGAAGAACCAAACATCATCCCCTGGAATGCAAATGTGCACACACACGAACACTTGCACATGCATAGACCACAAAGAGGAAACGACAGAAACCTTTTACCACCCAAAACTAAACTAACCACACCAGATCTGTTAGAAGGACCCCACCCTTAGATATGTGTAGCAGGCTCAGCAAGATGGCCTCAACTAGCCTGAGTCTGTAGCCTAAAATGAGCTCACAGATACCTCACACGTCTCTGTAACAGTCGTTGGCTCGGTGGGTTTCTGATGGGTTGCGAGACTGACAGTCATCTAAACCTTCCAGATGGAGAGGGCTCAGAGATGAGGCTCAGGCACAGCACCTGCCTATCATGAACAAACACGTCCTGGGTTCAGTGGCTACTACTGTATACAGCAAACACCCACAAAAGCACTCCACAGACTGGTTAAAACAGTAAACAAAAAGACTGTCCTGAAACTAAGCACACCCAAAGACACGATGGACAGAACGAAAACATTAACCGAGGAGAGACAACCTAACAAGGCCCGAGGGCCTAAGTATATAAGGTATTTGTCAGGACAAAGAATCTCATAGGTTACAAGGGCTTGGAAACAAATAACCAGGAAGCGAAATCACATATGTAGCAGGTGGCAGAAGAGAAGCAATGCATCCCATCCAGGGAAGGCATGGGGGCCAGTTCCATGGTCCACAGTACAATCCAAAAATGCACCTGTCCTCGCACCTTTCAAGGACATGTATGAAGATGACTGCACCATCCCACATACAGAAACCAGTTCTCACCAGAATGAAACACTGGCCTGCATGTAACCAGAAGTGAGAGAAGGAAAAGTTCATCTACTACAGCCAGGGGTCCACATGAAAGAACTTCAGAATAGTGAATTAAAGGCACAGAATCACAAGACTCATGTCTATCAACTGACTTGCAATACTTGGCAAAACAAAAGCTGTGAAGAGCGGGCAGATCACCACTACCCCACAGGAGGTGGGCAGCATGGGGACTGTGTTTCACATAGTCTGATATGCATTACATATCTTAATTCTCAGAAGCCAAAAGCAATGGGTGACTTGGTCTTTTGTCTCAACTTTACCAGAACTCACACGAATGCATTAAAAGCACAATAAACACCATCACGTGCACCACAGAGATGGGAAGGGTCTTTGTAGAAGCTAGTTGGCTGCCGACTTCTATCCCAGTGTGGGGTTAGCCTGTCTTCAGACTGCCTTCTTTAGGTTACCTTCTGCGCAGATTCTATGAACACTTACACACACACACACACACACACACACACACAGTGTTCATGGATGTTTTAATCTCCCCACATACACCCCGTAATGATAACGCAAGCAGCAGTACACTGTCTACAACGAGCTGAGCCACTTACCAGGGATTTACTAACACGTACATCACATGTGTTTATACCTAAAGAGGTAGAGATAACAACCTAAACGCTACACTAGCTAATATTAACAGCACTTTATATATAAGTGGTGTTGGTTTTTCTTTTCCTTTTTAGAGACACAGTCTCGTCATCTAGCCCAAGCTGACCACAAACTCAAGATTCCCCCTGGTTCTCTCCCAAATGCTAGAATATGGTAGATGCCACCATGCCTGGCTCTAAGGTATTGTAAAAAAAAAAAAAAAAAAAAAAATTAGAGCTAAATACTACTCTTATATGTTCCAACTTCTGCTGGAGGACATGGGGCACAGAACAGACAGGTCAGTAGCCTGGCTTCTGGGTAAGTCGAGATTTGAATCCATTTTGCTCCAGTGTCTGCTTCTAGCCACTTACCATGCGATACGTACGTAACTTCAGACACAAAGCAATCTCCAAACGTCCTCAACGCATTAATGGAGGTAATTCAGATACTGGAGATGAGTATTTTTCTAACATTTCATTGCTTTTGCAAACCCAAAGATTAAATACTTTAATAACTTTTTATATAGGCCATGCTTACAGGTGTTTCAGCCCCCTTCACCTTAATGACAGCATTACGAAAACTACACACAAACCTGTAAATATATTTAGTTGTTTTTGGTTTTTTGTTTTGTTT
>JAQHUG010000261.1:108417-140823 GCA_028555095.1 Dicrostonyx torquatus | reverse complement strand
CACTTTTATAGTCCGTTAAACCGTTCTTAATGTTGGAAGGCCTTGGTTAAAACAGTGGGGGCTGGAGAGATGGCCCAGTGGTTGAGAGCATTGGCTGTTCTTCCAGAGGACCCAGGTTCAATTCCCAGCACCCATATGGCAGTTCACAACTGTAACTTCAGTTCCAGGAGATCTGATGTCAAGATGCCAATGCACTAAAATAAAGTTAATTTAAAAAAAAAAACACAAAAAACAAAAAAACAGTGTAGCACAAAAGCTTCCTGAGCAGAGGACTGCAGTCACCTGAAGCTGGAAAGAGAATTATGCCAACTAAAGCTGGTGTCTCTCCACCCAGCAGCCCAGCAGAAAACGCGTGGTCTATGGCAGTACTCCTGCACCTCCGTTTTATCCACGCTCACTACAGAAGGAAAAAGAGGCAGCAGTTAGCTATCTCTCCAGCGTGAGGTCTGACAGGCCATCTCATGTCTTCACTATCCCCACATCATCTGCATACGGTGCCTACCTGCAACATGTGAGGCCAATGCAAGGAAACGCTTAAGTTTAAGGCCAGACTGAGCTACAGACAGCAAGACACCGTCTAAGGGAAAAATAAAAACTCTGGTTATTATGATTTCAAGCACTTCCTGTTTGTAAATGCTACAAGTTATTTTAACATGTCACAGAAACTTGGGATCCCTTTCCAGAACCAGGAAAGAAAGAACTTCACACTGGTTCTTAGCTGAGACAATCGACCTGTCTGTCAATCAATCAAGGATCTATGAAGAAAAGGGATTGGAAGCTTTTGCCTATGTGCTTTAGTGATGAGAGAAAGAGACAGAGAGATGGGACGGAGACAGAGAGACAGGAGGGAGACAGAGAGACGGGAGGGAGGCAGGGAGGGAGGAAGGGAGGGAGGCAGGCAGGGAGGGAGGGAGGCAGGGAGGGAGGCCGGGAGGGAGGGAGGCAGGGAGGGACCACTCACCAGACTGCTTGTCTAGCTCAATCCTCAGCTCCACACCACCAGTCACATGAATGACACCTACTGCTGAAGACATTTAATTCTGGCCATAAACATCCAAAGGAAGGACAACGTTGAAATTATATTTATTAATGTTTTATTATACATAATGTACTCTATTAGAGTTGGGGAAAAGGAGGCACCCCCACACTCAAGTGAGATAAGAACCTTACTGTCTTTTACAAAATCTAATTAGAACTGACAATGTTATGGTTAGTTCTTAATTCCTGAGAACTGGAACATCATTAAGTTTTCTGTGAATTTACAACAAAACACTCATGTTAATATTTCAGTTACAGTATGTCTGAAAAACAATGTTAGCAAGGAAAACCATCTAATGTATGGATTAACTCAAGCGTGAATACACTGAAGCCCTGTTGCTCTGCAGTTTAATACCATTTAAATACATCTCTCTTCAGAGATTTAATTTCAACTACACAAACTTATTATAACTCATCCAGACTATAGTGACATTAGTTCTAACTACAGGCAGAACAATTATCTGTCACTTTCTTCCCAATTTTAAGTGTCCAGGGAGACAGTATGTAAACCCTAATGCAGGAATAATAATCAATGAACATTTTTTTAAATGAAAGAAAATACTGGTACTATAAAATGGTGACAAATCTGATATAATCAAATCCAGTATCATTAATATAAACATTTACAATAATGAAAATATAAATTATTAATTATGCAGCATGCTTTAGGGCCATCTCTACAGTTAGTATCAATTACAAACATTAAATGCCTTTATTCATCCTTTGCTCATAATTCTCTAAACCATATTTAACATAATAAAAAACATTTCCAATCTATTCTGTTTCTTCTGATTTAACAGTCATAGTATTTAGCTTGGGCTGGGAAAGTTCCCGAGTCTAATCAGTGAGTCCCAGGCAGGACCCTGTACCTCCACTCCAAAACCTGGGGCCACAGAGCCATGTCAGAATTCTAAGTGTTAGGATTATTTGCAAGATTTATTCAAAGAAATAGTTACGCAGGCAAATGCAACAGAAAAACAAGCATTTCCAAGAGAAATGTCTGTATTCCATCTAAAGTTTAAAACCTTCCTTTTCACCCCAAAGGCATCGTTTTATTATACGTTCAAAAGGCCATGGCGGTTCCACTAACGAGCTAGCATAGCTTCACAAAAGTAACGCCAGCCGCTTGTTACAACTATTTCCTCACGGTCTGTCTGTCTTTGACCATCAGAAAGTGACGCACTAGCTCCATTCTCACAGTGGTGATTACTGAAAGCCTGCCATAGTGCAGTTATCATTGAATCATTACACTGGATAAAGTAAAAACCTGTCTAAATTGCCACCAAAATTTCAATTTAATGTAATGAAGAAACCTGAGTTTGGATGTAGGATAATTCATTCCTTTTTTCTCCAGTATCAGAGTGCCTTCAAATGCAGTGAAGCTTCAAGTGGGAGTCTATGGCTTAATCTGACTTTTGAGATTAAGTAAATCTTAAACTTAAAGCAACTGTTGGAGGATAAATGTTCCCAAAGCAATGTAAACTATTATAGAATGTCTCGTCAGACATCAGCAGCTCATGAAGAGTCACATGGGAACCGGTCAGCCACACTGCACAGACAATCACACAGTACCTCACCTCCAGCGTCAACGCATCCTCAGAGTCTCATCAGATGGTCACGAATTTCAAGCTCAACTCTTTTTAAATCGAGTATTTACTGGCTGTGTACAGCATATGCACCGACTTTCCCATGACTTGAGATTAACATGGATCAAAGACACACACATATTACAAACACATAGAATACAGGAGATGGGAAGCAATGGTGTGGGGATCTGGACTTTCCCTTTGATATCAAGCTTCATGTCAAAGAGTCCAGCAGGAGCATCTTCAGCCTACACCCCAAAGATCCAATTTTAGTATCTGCTTCTCAGCCCTTGAAAGCCAGAGCATTAGAAATAAAATGGGCTTGACTCCAGAGCACTGCCATACAGAATTTTCCATGATGTGACAATTTCTCAAGCAGTCTGTAACCACGGCACCCAGATGACCCGACATCACCTCACAACAGGGTCTGCAGACGCAGGGCCCTCAGGGACATCGCCATTGCTCGGTTTAGTTTCTTCTGAAAGCAAGAGAGAATATCATTGGAAATACCTGTCAGTTTTTAAAAAATTAATAAATATAATTTGAAAAAAGCTATATTACTAAATGTCAATTTATAAAGTTGCATCCATGAAGTATTTTTCTAACATCACAAATTATATTAGTTTGTTTAAATGTTAAAAAAATCTTCCATCAGCTAAGCCAGACGGGAAACCAGACTTCCATTACTGACGTATCAGAGCATGTTTGGGTGAGTAACTTGCCATCAGTAAAGAGTATTTATCTGTGTGTGTGTATGGTATGGACACAAGTGTACACAAGTATAGCGCATGTGTGCACACACTCACACATGTGTACACAAGTGTACACAAGTATAGCGCATGTGTGCACACACTCACACATGTGGACACAAGTGTACACAAGTATAGCGCATGTGTGCACACACTCACACATGGAAACCAGACAATGGACATTGGGTATCTACCTCTATCACTTTCCTCATTAAAAAAAAAAAAAAAATTAAATGTTTTTCTTTTCTGCATGGGTATTTTGCCTACATGTATGTGTGGCACCCTAGGAGGTCAAAAGAGGGTGTGAGACCCCTGGAACTGGAGTTATAGATGGTTGTGAACTGCCATGTGGATTCTGAAGTGAACCCAAACCCAGGTCATCTAGAGTTCCAGTGCTTTTAACTGTGGAGACGTTTCTTCGGTCCCTAGTGTTTTGATGCAGGGTCTCTATAACAGAACCCAGAGCTTTCTCATTGGCTAAACTGCTGGCCAGTGAGTTGCACTGATGAGCTGGGTTTGCAGACACACGCCACCACGCCTGGCTGTTACACGTGTGTGGAGACTTGAATTCAGGTTCTCTAAGCATTTCCCCTACTAAACATCTCCCCAGTTCCTTTTTTCATTCTTTGAGACTTTGTAAACCAGACTTGTCTAGAGTTCTGTAGTAGAGTCTGTGGTAGCTTTGAACTCAGCGATTTGCTTCAGCCTCCCAAATATTAAGATTACAGGCATGAACCATTGCCCCAGCTCATAATTTATTTACTTTTTCCGTTTTGGTTTTTCGAGACAGGGTTTCTCTGTGTGGCCCTGGCTGGCCTCTGCCTCTCAAGTGCTAGACTAGAGGTGTGCCCACCACAGCCTTTTATTATTTGTGCCAATGAATCATGGGCACTTTGTGGAAATGTTCTGCTAGCACAAACTTCATGTCAGCAGGCGACAGTCGTTTGAGTTCTGAACTCAGCAGCTCTCACACGGCTGCGATGAGAAGACTGACCAGACACGTGAGTGACAGCACCAGTGTCCTGAAGGCCAGGCTGGCTGTGGCTGTCTCCACGCTTGAGGCCTTAAAGCAAATACAAAACCCACTTGCAGTTTGCTCTGTCAGTGGCAGTAAAACCAAAGCAACAGCCGTGTCTTCACAGCTCGGACGACCCCAGCTCGCTCCTTCAGATGCGTGCGCCTGCACCGCTTTCTAGAGCACTAACAGCAGTACGGAGCAGCGGGAGCCATTTCCAGCACATGCTCATTAGTCCAGACTTTAAAAATATGTGGATGTGCTTCAGATACCTAGTACTGTAAATAACCCTTAATATTTACAGCACTGATAATAAACTGGTTTACATAAGTCTACTCAAAGAACAGCCTCCACTCAATGCAAAATGAAAAAAAATTAAAAACCTCCTTTTATGAAAATATTTTAATTTCAATTCATGAAAATTAACACGACAGATATAACATGGAAAAAAAACGTAAAATTCTAAATGTTACCTAGCTCCTGTACCTACATACATGTCATAATTCCCACAACGGAGTGAAGCAGACATTCCTCAGAGTAGACAATTACTCTTCCGTGTCACGTCTGAGAGAAGTGGGGACCTGGGCTGTAAAGCCTGGAGCAAGGCCCGTGCACACGGAATGAAGTCTGTAACCCCCCCCCCAATCACCCTGCAGACGAGGGTGGGCACAAGGCTTCCATAGGGGCTCGGACAGAAATAACTACCAGGCATGGCCCTCACCACGCAGAGTGGATGCCGTTTATGCCACGCACATTCCAGGGATGTCACACCTCCTCAACAAGCACTGTCCCCTCGGGCATCTACGCAGCTCAGCTGTTTCCAGCTGCTGTTAGCCAGCCTCCTTCTCTCCTCACTAATTCTCTTCTGACACAGGCTTGAGCAGTGAGGGAAAGGAAGCAGCTTGTTAAGTCCCTTTATAAGATAAACTAGAACATGGACTTAAGGCATAAAGTAAACCTTTCTCCACACCACACAGGATCCATGTGTGTGTTAGTAAAAGATCATTTTATAGGTCTATATGATTTTCCAAAAGATTAAGTGAACTAGAAATCTGACAAGAAGATGGAACCCTGTTGTCAACATCACTGGTCTGTGCACAATTGTGCCGTTAACTAACCTTCCTTCTCTTTCTTTTCTTGATTCTCTTCAGCCGCAGTCTTGTCTGCCCTGAAGAAAATTCTTGCACTGCTCAGTGAGAAATAAAGCAGTTCAAATTCCTACATGAGAAAATTTGAAATCAAAAGGGAAATACTTTTAACAAAACAACAAAATAGCATTTTTATGTCTCTAAAGGAGTTCTCAGTACCCTGTCCATACCCGTGCACATGTGTGTATGGTGTGTCCAAGCCTGTTCACATGTGTGACTGGGAATTCATGTGTGTGTGTGCATGTGCATAGCTCCAAAGTTGAAGTCAGGTGTCCTCAATTACTCTCCACGTCACATATTAAAACATGGTCTGTCACTCAAACCAGAGCTCACAGATTCTGGGTAGACTAGCTGGGCAGCTTGCTGGGAGGCCCTTCCTGAATCTGTCTTCTAAGTGCTAGGATTACAGGCAACTACACTTTCCCAGTTTTTCCACAGGTTCTGGAGACCTGACCTCTAGTTCACAGGCTTGTAGGACAAGCACTTCATACCCTGCCATATTGCCCAGCTCAATCTAATTTTTTATGACCATATGGTTTCCACATATCAATTCTAACATGTATTGTTTTTACTGCTATTATCTCATATGGCTTCAGATATCAATTGTAGTGCAGATCAGTCAGCGAGATCTGGAGCCGAGGCCCTACCTGCAGATAGACCCCAGTAGTGCCCGTCATTACATCATCAGTCAGCGGGATCTGGACCCGAGGCCCTACCTGCAGATAGACCTCCAGTCGCTTCTGAGTGAGGTTCATGGTCTGCAGCAGCTTCTCATCTTGACTACTTGACTGTACATTCTGTTGCTTAGCAACTGCTCTTATCTCCTTTATGTACTTTTCTCTAACAGACTGGAACCAATGAAGTGAATCAAACTCCTGGTACTGATCCAAAAGCTTTAAGGTATAAGCCACACCTACAGTAAAACCAAAATTTAAATTTCAGTGAGTATAGTCCTTCTTTCTTTCTCCTGCACCCCAGATCCAAGCACTAACCTAGTCACTTGAATCACCACTTTCAACTCACATTTCACAGCAAAAATGAGTTAACCAGGGTTCTCTTCTAGTTTCCTTGGTTTAAGGGGCGAAAAAGGTGAAAAGTATAAAAAAGAAAAAAAGAAAAGCCTAAAATAATACAACCCTGGACATCATCAGGAAAAATGAGCGGTCCATGGTCACAATACAAAATCCAAAGATAAACAGACAGAAGAGAAATGAGGAAGGCTACACGGGCACCAGTGAAACCAAACACAAGATGAAAAAGGAAAGCCACAACAAAGCGCGCAGACAGAGGGCAAGCTGGACAAGCAGTATTCTTGTTCCAGCAGCACAGGGGTGGAAAGGCCTGGGAACAGCAGTGCTAACAGCAGGCATCCCTTAGAGAAAACAGCGTATTTTAAGGTGCACAGAATCTATTTTCAAGCAAATTTTTCTGAGAGCCCACTTTAAGGTAAAAACAAAATTGATTGGAAAATAGCTATATTAAGCTTACCCATGGCAAAACCATCATCAGTAAATGCCGCTCCTATTTTATTTTTTTTATTCAATTTTTCTTTGCAGCTTATAGAATGTTCTACGAAGTTGAGCGTCTAAAAGGAAAGAAGACACAGAAAAACAACTGAGCTAATAAAATCCGCGAATTTGCTACAACAGACACTTCAAGAACTACAATCTTCATTTCTTCTCAGCTCCTGAACATTTGCCTTGAGTAAACTGGCTCCCGGTGAGGATACAAACCCCGCAGTGTCTCCTGAGGGCTGTCCTGCAGGTCCTCTAGTATGAGACGCCCTCCACCCCTCCACGATCTGACCCCGGCGCAGTGCTCGGTGGAAGTCACTGAGCACAGTTTAGTGAGAACATTGACTCTTAGGAGATTCTGACCCACAGTGAAAGACAAGGACACATGGGGAGCAGAAAATGGTTCCACTTTACCTCAAAACATAAGCACTTTCACAAAGCAATCCTTCCTTCCACCTCCACAGGTCATCCTAAAATACTACATAGCAGTGGCTCTTACTAACTATAAAATATCTGACAAGCACAATCAATTTGTGAAATCTTTGTCAACTCCCATTTACTATTTTTTTAAAAATTGGCAGCTCATCATATTTATCTTCTCCCCTGGACTCAGACTATAAAGCACAAAGAATAACACACTCTGTCTTTGTACTACATGTAGTCTATCATATAACTGAACTCCAGGCTCTCCCCTCAGTTCACCTATGGTCCACGGCTGCCTGGCATGGTCTGTATGTGATGTTCTCACATTAAAGGAGCGTGGGGAGGACTCAAATTAGCACATACAGTGGTACCAGGTAACACACATCTTTAACCTTGGCACTCAGCAGATGTACATGGGTATCTCTGCCCCATTTGATATAAAAACAACAGTAAACAACAGGTGTATGAAACAGAACAGCAGGCGTTTGGTGCTAGGGAACAATTTCTAATAGGTGATGACATTCGTGTACTAGATAATTAGCAATTCAAGGAGAGGGGGTTTATTTTGAGCACTTAAAATTTTTTCTTTTATTTGTTCTTCTGTGTATGCATGTTTGCCTGCATGTACATATATGCACCATTTGCATGCAGTGCCCTCGGAGGTCGGATGGGGTGTCAGATCCCCGGACTGTAGACACAGACAGCTCCGCGCTGCCGTGTGGCTTCTGATAGTCAAACCCGGGTCTTCTGGAAAAGCGGCAGTGCTCGTGCCCCGCCCAGGCCTCCAGCAGTTGCTGCTGTTTTGGAACACCACCGAAGACAGTTCAGGCTGGCCAGGGATAGTTCTCAACTCTGGAGCCTCCTAATTCTTTCTACCTCCCTCCCAAAAGCAGAGATTACAAAAATGGACCACCAAATCCAGACTAGAGAACCCGCATGCTAGACAAGCCCTGCACTCACGTGGTACCCAGATTATGGAGAACTACTGTAGATCCCAGTCAGATGTGGTAAGAAGCTATCATGTGCCTGTGGGTGCTCAGATTTTAAAGACAGCTTCTAAAAATTCGGTACAGAAACTTCCTCAGATCAGATTGACTGCTAATATATACCTTTCTAAGCTCATTTCTCTCGCTGCAATAACTGTTTCTATAATGTAATTTGTGATGACCTGAGCTATTTTTAGAGAAAAACTATGGCATCAGCAAAGAAAACAAACATGCCGGGAGCAAGCGCTACGAAGTCATTACAGGTGCCATGTTCACAGCGGAAAGGGGAAGGTGTCCCGAAAGGTATGCTGGAACAAGCCTGACACCATGATAAGTTGATCTGCAGGAAGCAGTTAAAATGATTCTATGGCAAAATTCTGCGTAAAGATCCTACGGCATACGGGGAAGGACGACTCTCGCCGTTAGTCCAAGCTTTTGGTCATAACTGCCGACTCACAACCCCATTGACAGCCAGAGGTACGAATGTACTTCATGCTTTATGGAAAGTGAATCTGTAGTAACATCTATTAAAAACTCACTTCTAGTTTTTCAAATACTCACTAGAGGAGGGACAATGATATAAAAATTCCGGAGATGTATATTCTTTGGCCTTCGAAACTCTGGAGCAAAAACATCTACAAGCATTTTGAAATATTCTGTGCCTTCAGCAGAATTTCGGGTATGATCACTGAGGACTGAGTCCAAATGCCTACAAAAACAAAACAAAACAAAACAAAACATTCCTTGGTGTGGCTTTTTAAAAATCCAGGTCTTTCATTAGGTTAAATAATGCTACTCCAAATCAGGAAACAGCATAAAATTTCCATGGACTTCAGGATGAGCGGAAACTAATCAGTATCACTTATTAAATTTAGTCCCTATAAAAGAACACAGCATCCTTAAAGAGCAGCTTGTATTTCTTTTCCTTTCCTTTTTTTTCCCTTCATTCATTGTGTTCATACACACATATGTATGACTGTGTATGTGTCATACACATGTACACACGCTGCATGTAAGTCAGAAGACAACCTGTGGAGTCAGTTTGTTTTTACCATGTGGGTTCTGAGGGTGAAACACAGATTGTTAGGCTAAGTGGCAAGTGCTCTTACTTGCTGAGCCACCTTATCATCCAACTCTTTAATTGGATGGAATAGTGGACACTAGTGGAATAGTGTCCGTATAGGCATGCATGTATGCATGTGTGAGAGCAAGCAAATGCACGAACGTGTAAATATGAGAGAACAACTTGCAGTAGCCGGTTTCTTCCTTTCACCATGTGGGTTTTGAGGCCTGAAATCAGGTTTGGCAGCAAGGATTTTATGCATTAAATGATCTTGTTGGCTGGGTCTCTATTTCTTGAGAACCATGTTCACTGTAAATATATTCTGCTGTATTAAACCTCTTCACTAATGTTTCTAGCATCTGTTTAGCCTCCATCTGGTCCTCTTTCAGAGCTCAATGTCTCTTACAATCTCCAGAGCCAGCGGTCTCTATGGCTGGGGATTAGTATATCCACTGCAATTCTCAAGCTCCATCAGTGGAAGGTTGTCTAAGATGCACATGAAGCAACTAGAGATGCTCTTCATCCTGCGAGAGGCTGCACCCTAATACACGGGCAGTGTGGTAAGTGGGAACTGAAGCAGACCTGCACTGAATACCCCTAAACTATCAACAGCGCAGCGCAGCAGCAGATCACCCCGCTGCAGCATGCCCTGGCTCCTTACCATCTCTGGGCTGCCTGGGAGTTGCTCCTCCCTGTTGCCCTGCCCTGCATCACAGCAATCACAGTGTATAATTACTTACCTGGAAAAAGAATTAAAATAAAAAACAAGTAATATGGTTTCAATTGAATGCTTATCATTTTTATAATATCATAATAACTAAAGTTAAAATATTTCTCGGAAGCAAGCCTCCACTAACTTTTTTCCATCACCCTGGAGCCTCCATGTGGTACTGGGAACTGAAGTCTTCTACAATAGCAGCCAAGAGCTCTTAACCACCGAGCACTGGATGAATTGGTTTTACGATCACTTCAGTCACTCGCTCCAGACAGGATTAAGTGACCGACAGCTGCATGTGCACAGCAGTCCCCAGGAGATCTCTTTTTGGTCAAGTTGGAAAGATCTTAGGAACGACGTATTTCCTAAGTTGAGACTACAAACACCGTCATACCTATCTTTTTCCTGCCTGTTGGAAGCGAATCTCAGCGTCCCAGTCTTGGCCACTCCCCAGCTTACCTGGCTGCTCTGAGCGTTTCTTCTGCAAGCCCTTCCTCCTTTACTAGCTCTTCAAAGCTCACAATGTCTTCAAGATCTGGCACGAATCTACATGAGAATTTGAGAAGGAATTTATGGGGGCAACTAAAATATATGCAACCAACACGTACACGAAGGGCAAGAATTGTATGTATTTGGGAAAAACTTTGCTGCATTTCAAGTAATATTGTTAACATCACTTTAGTTTCAAATGAAACTTTATGTGCTCACATTCGGATATTCAAAATTAGCAATCTCTACACTCATTAGTTATGCTGATAAAAATCACTTCAGTGTATTTTAAAGAAAGATTTTCAAAAATAGACTTTTTTTAAAAAATTCTTTTCTTTTTAAATTTTTTTTAACAGACTTATTTCTGTTTTATGTGTATGGGTATTTGCCTGCCTGTGTGCCTGTGTGCCACGCCTGTGCAGACTAAAAGAGGGTGTTGGGGCCGGGCGGTGGTGGCCCACGCCTTTAATCCCAGCACTCGGGAAGCAGAGGCAGGCGGATCTCTGTGAGTTCGAGACCAACCTGGTCTACAAGAGCTAGTTCAAGTGCAGGCTCCAAAGCTACAGAGAAACCCTGTCTCGAAAAAAAAAAAAACCCAAAAAAAAAAAGAGGGTGTTGGGTCCTCTGGATCTATAACTACAGCCAGTTGTTTGCAGCCGTATGGGTGCTGGGAATGTACCCAATTACTCTGCAGGAGTAAATGCTATACCATTTTTCTAGTCCCCTAATATAATCTTAAAATATAAGAGAAAAAATTCCTCAGGTGTTAGGATCACTTCTTCACTAGTTTACTGAGTTCACATCAAAGGGGCAGGGGGTTAGACAGTAACACCTCAAATGTATTTAAAAAGCACAAGTACATTTTCTACAACATTATGAGGGAAAGATAAAATTTCACAAACAAGGCAGAAATCACGTTTGAATCCATACCTAATGGCATTGCTGCTACAGTGAAGACCACCAGATCTTATCATCCGTATGTAGCCCATAGCATTACCTTCAAAAGGCACACACAGAGAAAGCACGTCTTTACATGAGCGACCGGGAAGTTCCCACTCCTAAGTACACACAGTGACATCAGGACCAGACACACACGGTGACCGACCGGGAAGTCCCCTAAGTACCAATTCTACTTTAACTTTAATTTGTTCCATAAAAAGAAAAACAGTTGTGCATTTAAAAGTTAAATTTAGATATACACAGCCATTACTGTTTTAAGATAAATGTAATTCAGTTGATAAAACCATTAATTGCTAGCTAGCTCCATTAAAATGATCAAACATTTTAAAGTTATAGTACGATTTCCCACACACTCCTCTGAAGTGCTGTCAGGAAATCTTTACTTGGGACCTCCCAAATTTGTCTCTCTAGCCTAGACTCCTCTAATCTTTAGACTTTTACCCAGTATTCATAATAAAAATATATATATTTAGAAAATTAGGAAACAACCTTCCTCAAGATCCAATAATACCACTTTTGGGTATATATCCAAAGGATGCTCAATCATGACACAAGGACATGTGCTCAAATATGTTCATAGCAGCTTTGTCTGTCATAGCCAGAACCTGGAAACAACCTAAATGTCCCGCAACTGAAGAATGGATAAAGAAAATGTGGTACATTTACCCAATGGAGTACTACACAGCAGAAAAAAAATAACAACAGCTTGAATTTTGCAGGAAAATGGATGGAACTAGAAAACATAACTTTGAGTGAGGTGACCCAGACACAGAAAGACAGTTGTCACATGTACTCACTCATAGGTGGTTTTTAAACATAAAACAAAGGAAGCCAGCCTACAAACCATAATCGCAGAGAACTTAGACAACAATGAGGACACTAAGAGAGACTTACATAGACCTAATATACATGAGAAAGTATAAGAAGACAAGATCTCCTGAGTAAATTGGGAGCATAGGGACATTGGGGGAGGGTTGAAGGGGGGAGGGGAGGTGGAGGGAGGGGAGCAGAGAAAAATGTGGAGCTCAATAAGTATCAATAAAGAAAAAAAGGGAAAAAAGAAAAACATTAAAAATACATATATATATACATATATATAATACATAAATATATATAAAAGGCAAATTTAAAATTTTAATTACACACAAGTCAAACTAAAGATCTTTATCCCCAACTATATTTCCTCTTCCAGGAACTGGCAATTCCATCCTCGCAGCTGCTCAGGGCAAATGCCCTGACACCATCCCAACTCCTTTCTTTCTTTCACATCTCATACCCAATCAGTGGACAAATTATACTGGCTCTACCCTGAAAGAGAGGCAGAATCTGGCTGAAGGTATACTGCAGCGGTAGTCTACCTGTCTAACGTGTGAGGACCTGGGTTCCATTTCCCGGAGCAGTGGGCATGGGAAAAGGGGTTCAAAACAAGTTATCGCCCTATTTCACCATCAAAGTCTCCGCCTAGACCACTGTGATCTGCAAGGGCTGGCTTGGCGTCCCCGTTACCACCTTCAGCCCCACAGTGCCCTCCATCTCATCAACTCGAGGAGCCCGTAAACTCAACTGTGGCGTGTCACGTCCTTCCTGAAAACTGCAATGGTTCCATCTCAGAATGCGTCCATTCTCCATGTGTCAGTACAGCTCTGCAAGATCCTGCCCAGGGCTGCTGCGCACGTGTGCCTTGCTACTCGGGTCTTCATTAGCTTCATTCCAGCCCTATTCCAGACTATTCCTCAAAAATGCCTGGGAGACTTAGGGCTTTTACACTTCCATTGCCTTTCTGGTACTCTCTTTCCCCAGACACGCACAAGGTTTATTCTGTCCCATTACTTAGGTTCCTGCTCAAATGTCACTTCCCTGAAAGTCTTCCTGATTATCACTGCACAGGACTGCTCAGCCCACCACATTTTACCCTATCTTTTTGTCTGCCTTCCTCCTCAACTAGGATAAGGACCCACTGAGTTATGGCATCTGCCTTCTTCACTATTCCATCCCTAAAGCACACAAGTCCTGAGTCACAAGAGGAATTTGATATGTAATGGAAATGAAATTACTTGGGAGAAAAAGATAGGCCAAATAAAAAGGTAACAGTTAATATCTCATAAGCATTATAGTTCCAATATTAATGCTACACAGTAACAATCATGACCTACGTTAAGGCCTATTCCAACTGTTCAAGTGCTTCTTTTTTTTTGGGGGGGGGGTTTTCAAGACAGGGTTTCTCTGTAGCTTTGGAGCCTGTCCTGGAACTAGCTCTTGTAGACCAGGCTGGTCTCGAACTCACAGAGATCCGCCTGCCTCTGCCTCCCGAGTGCTGGGATTAAAGGCGTGCACCACCACCACCCAGCTGTTCAAGCTTTTTAAAAAAATATGCAACATGCATTTTTAAAAATTATATATTTTACTTAGAGTGTGTCATGTCTCTGGAGAGTTTTTAAATATATAATTTATTTTATTTTATGTGTACTGGTGTGAGGAAGTCAGATGCCCTGAAACATATGGACAGTTGTGAGCTGCCATGTGCGTGCTGGGAACTGAACCTGGGTCCTCTAGAAGAACATCCAGTACTCTTAACCTCTGAGCCATTTCCCTAGTCCCATTAACACACATCTTCTAAAAATTAAATACCTAAATTGACTGTCTCAACTAAAGTAAAAGGCATGCTGAGAATAGTATTAAAAGCAAAAGGCCTAGTCAGGCTACTGAACTGAAATCTAGATCCCACCATGAGTTAGCTGTGACCTAGGTCAAGCCCTATAACTCACTTGTATGTCAACCTCCTCATCTGTGGCTCCAAAGGCAGGGACTTCACTCACTGTCACATCAGCACCTGAGACTTTCACTGATCATAAACCCTCCTGGATGAGCGAATGGGAACAACACGTCACATACTACGGGTGGCTTCATACAAAGTCCCAGCCCTGAAAGCATGCTCAGTACACGTCAGCAGACAGGGATCACTGAAGAGACTTCCCATGTGCTGGCCCAGGGCAGAAGTGTCACCACCACTTTATTTCTCGTTGTGATGGCAGGAACAGAGACCACACATGCCAACAGCGCACAAGACTGAGAGCCTGCTAATCTTTAAGCGTAAATGGAGTTCTTCACTCTATAAATTATGCACTGTACTTCAAAAGTCAAACCTGCTTCTAAAACATGACAAATCCTACACAATGTACAAAATGACACAGTACTAAAAAATTACATCATTCAATAAATAATCTATAATCAAACTTACATAAACCTACTAACTTTTACTTACCAGTTGATTCCTAATTGTGAATGTAATTCTGGGGTGCATTTATTACACAAATGTCTAATTTGTTTGAACAAATTTTATTTAACCATTTATTGGTGGTTCCTACACAACAGTTCAGTAAGTGGAATGAAGTCAAGTACCAGCATTCACAATGCATGAGCTGTCTCATCTATGTGGTGTATGTGACTCTGGGACTTGTACTATATTTTTCAATACTTTGAAGTGACTTACCAATCTGGCTGATAAGCTGCCTGAACTGGTCAAGGTAGCTCTGTCCCTCTGGTGTGATTCCAAGTTTTCTTATGCCACGATTGAATTTTTCTGCTCTATCAAAAGGATACTAAAGAGATAAATTTAAGGATATCTTTAGGCCCTTAAAACATAAAATCCTTAGTAAATGCTCATGAAATGTATCACTGTCTTTCTATATTTCATTATTCTTTATAAAAATAAGTCACTCGAGTCTAATGACAAGTATGTAACAGGCCCTTCTGGTGTTCAGACCAACGCTTCTGTTGCTGCTGTTTTAGTCTCGGCTAAAGAGAGAAACTGATGTGTTCACAGATTTGTACACAAGTTTCTATATAGGCTGCTGCTGAAGGATTCACACACTCCTTCCAGATGAACAAGTAAGCTGCTTAAAATGCTAAGCTCAGTAGCACAGAACTATGATGCAGCTCTGGGGAGGCAAAAGCAAGAAGATCAGAGTTCAAGACCCTCCTTGGCTATGAGCAAGTGTGAGGTCAGTCTCACATGAGACCCTGCCTCAAAAAACCAAAGTACAAGCCGGGCGGTGGTAGTGCACGCCTTTAATCCCAGCAGAGGCAGGTGGATCTCTGTGAGTTTGAGACCAACCTGGTCTACAAGAGCTAGTTCCAGTGCAGGCTCCAAAGCCATAGAGAAACCCTGTCTCGAAAAACCAAAAAAAAAAAAAAAAAAAAAATCTAGTTGCCTTCATCAGTTTAGGGTGAAAAGGGCTTTCCAAGCTCTGGCTAACCCTTACTGCAATGACACCACGCTCTACAGCAGCGTGGGGACCCGTCACCTCCATCCCATCCTCCATTGTCCATGTCCCGTCATTACTGCCTGCACTACCATGAAATACACTGAGGAACTAGGTGAGCCTCTGTACCTCACACAGCTCCACACACAGCGGGGCAGATGCAGAACCCATCTAAGCCGTGTTCTCTAGCTAACACGGCCTCTGTCCTACCTTTCTACACGGCAACAGCTTTTTACCCCACACTGGGAAAACTCACATGGAGGGCAAAGGGGAAACACAATTCTGTTTATAAGCACAGGTTCTGCTGTTTTTGGCCGTTTCAGGTGTATTTTTGTTTTCCTTACGGTACCGGAGACAAGGCAGACAAGTCCACTGCCAAGAAGCTACATTCCCAGCCCCCAAGCCAGCATTGCTAAAAACTACTGGTAGGAAACCAACTGTGCAGTACTTGTGGGGTGTCAGACAGCATGTGGCAGAAATCGGCCTTAAGCCGACCGAGGGAACACAGGAAGTCCCAGGGAAGCGGGAGAGGAGGGCGGACACAGGAGACGGGAAGGCGTGTGGTGACAAAGGCTGGTGTGAGCATCTGTCACTGCACAGTGGTCAGATCCGGTACCTAAGAACATGCAGCATACCTTGTGATCATTTTGGTCCTTGATCTCCCTGAAAAATCGAATATCTTTAATCAATCTGGATTTGATATGTTCATCATACATAAACTGGCTAAATATATAGAACTTCTTTTTCAAAAACTGGTAGGTAAAATTAACCTATAAAATTAAAAAAATAAAAAGTTAATATGAAATTTCAAATAAATGGTACAGAATAAGTGATCTAAAAGTACTAGTAATAGAGTTGAAATATTTAAGTAGGTTTTAGTGCTCAAATTCATAGACGTTGCTACAGATTTCTCTTATACAAGCTGCTCTCTCCTCCTATGGGGGGCGGGGGGATAGTCTCATGATAGGATTCAGCCCTACATTGGGAAAAATTATCAGCCCTACAAGTAACCTGCAAGTAAGGAAAAGGGTGCTGGGTGCTGGGGAAGGTACCAAACAACCGCTCATCTAGCTAGTCTGAACGCTCCCACATGCAGGCAATGTGCCTGCTCCACTGCAGTCTGGGCTCTCATTAAGTCATGCTCTTAGCAGAGCAACAGCTTAATAGCTCAGCATTAAATCACAACGGCAATAATTTCTAAAACTCAGGCGTGCAGGTGTGCTTTGAGAACGACTATCTAAAGGCCCAACCCAAATTCACAAATCTTCAGAAACTGAGATGTGAGCTGAGATTCGAGTATTATGCAGCTCATAAAATTAATTCTGTACCGCAATGGAAGTCTACACTAACCCCTACGCCATTGCTCTCAAATGTTACTATTGGTGTTGGTCCATTTACTGTCTACACTAACCTCTAGTGTAGACATTTACAGAAATGGGTGCTTACTTATGATATAAACATTTAAGGCATACAGGCCTTGGTCTTCTCGTGTTCTCTCCTTCCCGCTTTATTCGTGGGTAACCTGCCACTCTGATTCTCATCTCCTGCCTAGGTAACTTACATGAATATCAATATTCTTCTATTACCAGGAAGGCAGAACACGTCTGTTTTTCTCCCTCCCGTGCCCAGTACACGCCTGGTAAGCACAGAACCCGCTACCAACACTGGTAACTGAGCGTCTGCTGCGATGGAGGAATGCATTTCTCCTCAAGGCTCCATAACTTATTTATTCTTAAAGGTTCAGACGAGATCCCCAACTGAGGGTGCTGACTCAATCTGGAGGCAAGCTCTATTCATACCATACACATCAATCACCTCGAGTGCCAAAATGACCCCCGTCTCGCTTCCAGTCCTCTCCTCATAACCCTTCCCACACTCCAAATAGTTTAATGGTCTTTATAAGCACATTTTTCTCCTCTCCTGGAAAAATTAACCATACCTTATGAGAGGAAAATAGTTTACAAGTTTAGTGGTTTCTACAAGTAACTGCCCATTTCAAGTAAGATTCAAAATATTTTTAGTAAATTGTTTATGCACATGGTTATTAAATAATTAGGCATTCTCTACCCTTAAAAACATTACTAATTACAGTAAGTAAACCAGTCCCAGTGACTCATTTCAGAGAGTATGAGAGAACCACACACAGTGTAGTGACTTCCACTGTTAACAATATGGCCCACAGGGCTAAGAAACCTAATGCAGCCTTTTCGATCATAGCGCCTACCAAATTCAACACAATGTAAAAACAGGTATTTTTATCATTACCATCAGGAAAAAAAAAAAAGGAAATTCAGGTGTGATATAAACAGGAAGCAGTGTGTGCTTAGCAAAATAGTCTATAAAAAATAATCTTCCAAATTACTAAATTCAGAAAGAATTTATTACACCCACGAAACCCACAAAAGATGCTTACTGTTGTGTTCATGATCCCTGTCCCATGTGTCCGAATTGAATTAGCAATATGTCGAATATTAATAGTATTCAAATGCTTATTATTGCTTGTCCGTTCAATAAAAATCTGCAATGCAAACAAATTTAGGAACAATAAGAATACACCCTATCCCAAATGCTGGTTAGTAACCCAACACAAAGTTTAATATCTTTTGATTAAGGATAATTTAATAGAAAGGCCACTGATGACATGACCACACTGCAGTAGAGAGCACCAGGGATCTCAACAATTGTGGTGGTGCACTCCTTTAAGGTCAGCACCCAGCACATAAATCTCTGTGTTCAAGGCTAGCCTGGCCTAGTTAGCGAGTTCCAGGCTAGCCAGAGCGACACTGTAAGACCCAGTTTCAAGGGGAGAAAAAAAAAAAACTCTAAAAAAATTATCCTCTGTTTTACACATGTTATCAACTTTCACCTTTGGAAAGCCAATCCCTGGTCTTTTGGCCATTCCATTATAAAGTCATCCCTGTTAAAACTGGGTCTGAGGTGGGCATGGCCGTGTATCACTGTAATCCCAACAACCTGGAGGCGTTAGTCCAAAGCCAGTCTAGGCTACATGTAAATTCTAGGTCAGTCAGGACTACAGAGTGAAATCTTGCCTTAAAACAGAAAAAAACAAATAAAATCTTTTTCTAAATTCCACTCACCTGATTATTGAGATTATAGAGGTATCGAGAGACAAATATGTGAATGTTTCTCATAATTTCCAGAACGTCAAGCCCCTACAACACAATGCACACGGAAACCCATGACTGAGTTGAGCATCGTTAGTCAGCCGCGTGTGAGCCAACACACCACCTTACTGATGACACTGCCGCCTACAGTCTGCATTATTTAAAACTACGTAAAAGGCACCACAGTTCCAAGAGCCACGTACACAGCCCTGAGAGTCTGGCTGCTCCATATTTTATCTTCCCCATGTTCTCACGAGACCCAGAGCACAGCTATCTCCTGACTACCCTTCAACTTCTCTTCTTCTTCTTTTCTTTTTAACAAAGTAAACTAATGACTAGACTCCAAAAGTTACTTAAAAGACATCATACATTTGGAAAAACGTATACTACTTTTCTGAAACTACACAAGAACTACTCTTCACATGTAATTCTCAAAATCATCAGGCATTACTCTTCTAAACACCAGAAGAAAAGAAAACAAAGCTAAGATAGCCTTCTAAGGTCATCAGATAGAACAGACAAAACCTGGAATTTTAGAAACTCTAATTTCAAAAGTTTATGCTTTTTTTGAGGAGACAAGATCCTTTTATATTTGGTTATATTTCTGTAATTATATGAAAGTGTGTGGGGTGTGCATCTAGATCACCTAGAGCTGGGCTTACAGACAGCTGTGAGCCCTCTGGTATGGGTGCTAGAGGCTGAACTCGTGTCTCTCAACTGCTGAGTCATCTCTTCAGCCCTCAGATCACTTTATAAACAAACACTTATGTTTTGGTGAGGGACAATTCTGTCAATCATGTTTTAAATAAACGCTGATTGGCCAGGCAGGAAGTATAGGCGGGAAAACCAGACAGGAAGTAGAGGTGGAGCAAGGAGAACAGGAGAAATTGGGAAGCAGGAAGCTTCCCTGGCATTCCTGCGCAGATCTCCAACAAGGCAACATGTAGCAGCCCAGCTGAGAGAAGGTACTGGCTATGTAGCTGACAATGGGTTAATATAACTTAAGGGAGCTAGTAAGAAGCCTGAGATAATGGGCCAATCAGTTAATACCCTAATGTAGACTCTGTGTGATTTTCTTTGGGGCTTGCTGGCTGTGGGGTACTGGGTAGGACAGTAACCCCAACAAGCAGGACCCTCATGTTACAATGTTTGTTTTGTTTTTCAAGACAGTGTTTTCTGTGTATCCCTGGCTATCCTGGAACTTGCTCTGGAGATCAGGCTGGCCTCAAATTCAGAGATCTGACTGCCTCTGTCTCCCCAGAACTGGAATCAAAGGCATTTGCCACATCTGTATACACGTATGTGCATATACATGTGTACCTTTTTTTATATGTATGGGTGTTTTGCCTACATATGTCTGTGCACCACTTGTGTGACGGTGCCTGTAAAGATCAGAAGACACTGGATTCCATGGAACTGAAGTTACAAACCATTGTGAGCATGTAAGTGCTGAGACCCAAACCCAGGTCCACTGCAACAAAATTAAGTGCTCTCGATGCTAAGCTATCTCTCCAGCCACCAAACACGTGAACTCAGTAGAGTCCTCCTTTCTCCGCATGCTTCCCCAATACTGGGAGTATACCACACATTGCTCTATAGCTGTGCTAACCAGTGCTCAAAGTGTCACCACGGTACACTCAAGCATTGGACCTTTGCTACACATACTTTTTATCTACCCTGGTCTATAAGCATATGAACTAAATCCTTAAATGTGGTTCATTATCCAGGATTCTCTCGACATATACTATATGCTTAAATACATGAACAAAAGGAGGCACAAAACGATCTTGGAAATAATCCATAAATATAACAGGTTAAAGAAAAATTATGGTACTCAGATTTTGGGACAGATGGTTTCTTTTGATAAATATTAACATGATTACTTTAAAAAGAATAACACATAAAATAACCCTGAATTGCTACATTCATAAAATACTGACATATTATAAATTGGATAATTGAATTAGCAAAACCAAATGCTTCTTTGCAATTTGCACATAATTAGATAGCTGTTTTCTTAATTTATTAAAGTTAATATACTACACCCATTCAAAATCCAGCCTTGTCTGTACTTTTTAGAATTCTGTAGAAGTCATCTCACTGTCTTAGTAGATTCCTAAAAAGCCTGTGTGTGTATATATGTTTGCATTTATTTCATATGCTCAGAACAGAGTATGCCCAGGAAGGCAATGATAAATTCTCTAGCAAAGCCCATTAAGTATCATCTAATATTTTGTCCTTATCAAATATGAGGTTTATGTAACAAAAATTTTCCTTAAGAACTACATTAAGGGGACGTAGAACTACCTCTGTGGTTAAGAGCCTTGTCCTTAGGGATAACCTGGTTTTGCTCCCAGAACCCACATGGTGGTGCAGTACCATCTGCAGATGCTCCAGTTCCAGGGATCCGACCTCTTCTGACCTCTGCAGGCACCAGGCACTCACATGGTGCAGATACTCACATACAGGCAAAACACTCATACCCATAAAATAACTTAAGTCTAAAAAGGTGTGTGTGTGTGTGTGTGTGTGTGTGTGTGTTTGTGCGTGTGCATGATAGAGACAGAGACAGAGACAGAGACGGAGAGAGAGAGAAGTTTCATGAATGACTACTGACATGTTGTCTGACCACATCAGGAACTGTGCACATACCTGCTCCAGAGTCTGGCTAGGAAGATGTGCCTCTGTCATAACCAACCCATAGCGCTGAGTAGCCAAATTTCTCATTTCACTGTAAGTGGCCCAGTCATGAAGGGCTACTGTTGTGAGGTTGTAGAAAGTTTTGTCTAGGTAGTGAGTTACATATGCTACAAAAGAAACCCACAAAATGCCATGTTTAATTCATGAACAGGAAAAGAGAAATGAAGCTAAAAGGGAAGAGAACATCAAATAATTTTAAAATTAATTTGTTCCTTTAAAATAATGTGCTACGGTTGGGCAGTGGTGGCGCACGCCTTTAATCCCAGCACTGGGGAGGCAGAGGCAGGTGGATTTCTGTGAGTTCAAGGCCAGCCTGGTCTACACAGAGAGTTCCAGGACAGGCTCCAAAGTCACAGAGAAGCCTTGCCTCAACTGATCAATCGAATGATGGATGGATGGATGTACAGACGGATGGACGGACAGACAAACAGATAAAATGTGCAAAGCTCAATACCCAGTGGGCTGAGGCAAGAGGAGCATTAAATTCAAAACTAGTCTCAGCTAGAGGGTGAAACCCTATCTTCAAAGAATTTAAAAACAACAACAGAACAGTGTGTGGCGGGCTGTACCTGTAATCCCAGTACTCACAGTCCGCAGCAGGAGGAGTCTGAGGTCTGCCTGGACTACAGAGGGGTCCCTGGGCAAGCCTGAGCTACACCACAAGAGGGACACAGCTAGGAAATATGAGATGGGCAAGGTCTCCTGCTGCTCGGTCAGAAGAGACACAGGAAGCACTCACCTCGAATATCAATGAAGCGACTGAAGAACCGAATCGGGTTCAGAGAGAAGAACAGGGCCAAGTCTTTCCTGCCGACTCGGAAGGGGTTCCGGTCGTCCAGCTTCAAGTGCGTATGCACAGAAAGCCGCAGGTCCTTCTCAATCTCCTTGCACAGCTTGTCCAGCAAATGCTACTCAGAAGGAATGGACAACACTCACTGCCGTGTTCCTGCTATCATGCCTTGACCTTCACAGCACACTGAGGAGAAACTGACCAACTAATTTCTGACTTAGGATGCTAAATCCTCAATGGCAAAATTTTATTTTTGGTTGAAAAGCTAAATTACCCTGCTTTTTAAACTAGCACCTATTTTTTGAGTCGGGGGGGCAGCTAAATACTGAGACTTCATTTTCATGAATTTAATTAATTAATTCATGAAATTAAATTTAATTCTCATGAAAAATAGCCTGACCAATGGCTTCACTATAAGGCACATGAATGTGTAATATAAAGCATAAAATTTGTGGAAAGTAGCAGTAAAAGAAGGATCCTGGGGCTGGAGAGATGGCTCAGCGGTTAAGAGCATTGCCTGCTTTTCCAAAGGTCCTGGAGTTCAATTCCCAGCAACTACATGGTGGCTCACAACCATCTGTAATGGGGTCTGGTGCCCTCTTCTGGCCTGCAGGCATATATGTAGACAGAATATTGTATACATAATAAATTTTTTTTTTTTAAAAAAAAGAAGGATCCTGCAATATGTAACAAAGAAAATAGACTGCCTTAGAATTATCATTAACAATCCCAGGGTGGCACACACATGGTGTACATGCACACGTACAAGCAACGGAGATACACACAGTACATCTGAACAAATTCTCCTAAACTGTAAAGACTTTGGGAATGAATGGGCAGAGCCAAAGCACTTGTAAACAAGTGTGAGGACCTGAGTTCAGACCCTAGAACACTGCTAAAGTCAGATACAGTAGTAGTTCTAGCCAGATCGGAGCATAAGACGGTGAACAAACAACCTGGCCCGGTCTGTGGATTGCCCATCCTGCCTCAAAACAAGGACAGACACCCCAGGTTGGTCTCTGTGAGGACAACCACAGCACAGGTGCACAGAGAGACAACACACATGAACATACAAATTACACACACATTAAAACACACAAACAATTTACTGTCAGGTAACTAAATCATCTTTTCCTATCAGAGTTACATATATTGCCAGTTATTTATTTTTATTTTTAATTAATATTTATATTCATTTGCAAGGTTTGATAACCGAAAAAAGAATAGTATCATACAAAATTCCTCATAATTCCATCACAGTGAATATGATTACCTTGGGAGAGTTACTCATTTTTTAATCTCATTTTCCTAACAAAAATTATTTATAAATAATTTACAATTTATAAATAATTGGTTTGGGCTTTCTTGAGACAAGGGTCAGGGTCTGGAACTCACAATCCTCCTGCCTCAACCTCCTGAGTGCTAGAATTACAAGTGCACTTTATTAAAACCCAGGTTTGTTGAAATAATTTCTGATTCAGTAGAGACGGCTACCTTCCGAAGGACTGATCTCAAGCTTTCTCTTCAACACAATCTTACCTCATTTAAGATTTCCATGATTTCCTTGTCATAGCAATCCAGAAGTAGCTCACAGGACTCTAAATGCCTCGAGTGCATCATGGCAGGCACACAGTCTCGTAGAGCACTGAACATGTACTGCCAAGAAAATTAAAACCCCCGGGTTTAGAAAGCAACAGAATTCTAAACAACACTGTAGAGGCTAATTACAAACAAAGACAAAAACTCTGACCTGAAGGAAAAAAATATTACTCTATGACTGCTTTATTTTCCTAAAAACCTGAAACACACAGTCTAAGCAGACACACACAAGAGAAAGGCTGACATTCACTAGTCTACTACACAAGCACTCAGTCATGTTTCCTCCCATAAAGAAACTGAGTAACCTAGCAGCCTGCAACAATAAATACCAAGACTATGGAGGCAAGCTCAATCCAGAGAGCCTAGCGTGGCTAACCATATGTAGCGGAGTTAACAAGCAACTTCACTAGTACTGAGACACAATTTACCATGGACTACATACACCTCGACTGCATATGCATAATAATGTTCAATATATCATTACAGGTCAATTTCAGGACGGTTTATTAAAGCAAATGACCTATTTGAAACTTAAAAAGTGACACGAAATGAGGCTTACTCTTTTAGATTACTATTTACTTACATGTAATCTAGCTGCATCAACGGCGTTTTCATACACATCATCTAAGTAAATTGGGAAGACAGCTCGATGCCAGTATAAAAAACAACAGTCACACTGTGTTTGGACTCTACAATATAAGGTAATAAGTAATTAGTGGTACCAAAATTCAAGTATCCCTCAACAACACAAAAGAAAGATTTTATGTACTCAAAGGGGAAGAGGTCTGTATTCCTCATTGGACATTCTCTGCATCACTTCACCCAACATTATTACCAAACAAAGTCATAAAATTAAGTATTTTTCAAATTGAGCAAAGGTGGTAAAACATTTTAATACCTTACATTATCAAAATTCTGTACATGCTTTAGTTTTAAGACTGTTGAAAAACTCAGACTATTAAAGAGATGTTTAAAATAAATTTATTTCAGTCCTTGAGAGAAGGACTATCTGAAATAATACTGTATTACATGTATGACTGACTTGTCTCCAAAGTCAAAAACAAATTTTAAAAGGAAAGATCTTGGCATCTCTCACGGTCTGTTTTCTTAGCTCTCCAACTCCTGTGCACTCAGCTCTCTCTATTAAGCCCCAGCTCGTAGGAGGAGGACCTCTGTCAGATGGGGGCCAGCCTAGGCCACACAGCCAGGGCTACATAGTGAGACTCAGTACTTTCTTTTTCTTAAGTCACTATGACCAAATAAACCTGTCACATAGAGCCTACAGATTGTCTCTGCTACCAAATGACTATTTAACTCCTTACAGGAGAAGAGAATTACCCCACGTATCTTATAGTGAAGGTCCATACTTCTCTCAAGGACTGAAAATTAAATACAACCACAAAAATATCACCTTCTCAGAACAGCAAAGAAAATGACAAACATTAAATAAAAATTGTGCTGTAAGGCGATAGTTCAACCGTGTCAAAAGTGCTGCGCTCATCCCTTCAGGAAACCTACACTCACTCACGGAAAACAAATTTTACAAAAGCATCCCGAGCACCTGCAAAAACAAGCCTTCTTCAAGTCCGTCTGGCCCAATGGCCGGCCTCTGAGGCAGCACTTCCAAGTTCATCACCAAATATAAAACTACATAATATGGTGTGTCACGGTCTTCCAGGGGCTTGCAACGAACAAGTTTTATTATAAAGCAGCAGTTTGAATGTCCAGTAGTGACACCAATAAAATAACAATTTTATTATTGTTAAAGAACCATCCAAATACCCTGAAGGACACTGTTTAGCCTCGTGTGAGCCAATTCTTTCTCCCAGAGGATTCGTGCTTCCTGTAAGCACAGGTTACAGAGGAACTAGCGCTCCCTGAGGAACGCACTCCTGCTCTTGCTGCCAAAGAGGACAAGAGCTGAACGGGATGGCACAGCCTGTGATCTCAGCACTGGGCGGCCAGCCTAGGCCACAGTAAAACGGAGGCCGGGAGAGGGGGGACTGTTGAGGACAAGGAGAGGGAGAAGGCTGTTCTGTAGCCCGGGCTTTTGACTGGCACCACACACCCAGCTCTACTTACCGCTCTCTGAGCTCACTGATAAGATCCAGCTTTTTCATGACCACTTGGAGGGGAAAGAGCTCTTCGTCTTTAAAGGTTTTCTATCAGCGAGAAGGGAAAACACGAAGTGTAACCACAGTAAGGCCAAATTCCTTAGAATACTAAATGAACTGTCAACCTCAGACCTCCTGCTTATTCCATGAATAAGAGTAATAAACTTACCATTTGTGTGCCAACGCTTAATGCCAAAGAAACAATTAGTCGTCGTTGCTTCGTACTTGGTCCGTTTAGGGTGTTTTCGGCCAAAACAAGAGCAGACAGCACATCAAGACGCTGTTCACTATACTTTTTGTCTGAAATTACTCTTTTCTTAAAGATCAAACAGAAAATTATTAAGTTTTGATTCTAACATTGTTAAGTTCTAAAAGAAAAAACCAGTTCTCTACTCTGTTCTCTCTGGCACACTCAGGGGAGCAGAGCCCTCAGTCAGCTCCGTAAGAGCCTCTCAGCACAGCCAGGACAGCAGACGGGGCTTAAACAGTCACAGTCATCTCACAAGAATTCCAAAGCCTTCCCTTCCTGCTCATGAATTAGCTGCCAATGAAGACTGGGACACAGACAGTCCTCCACTCTCTCCACTTTACAGTGATGCAGACACAGTGCTCACTGTCGGGAGAGCACTCAGGAAGTTCATGGACACCCAGGGCTTCATGACAAGCTAGGCTTTGAGCCAGGGGTTTCCTCTGACTGTTTAATGCATCGATTACATCAGAGAGTAGCAATCTGAGCACATTTAAGGTGAGCCAGGCTGAGTGCTGAGGCTATCAACACATACCCTGCATAAAGAAACACCTGTATTAGTCACTCGTGGTCATTTCCCAGAGATTATAATTATTCTCTGGTACAATTCAGGTAACCCCAAAGATTTCAAAATGCAATGGATAAAGTACTATAGAAATAACACATAGGAACAAAATAAAGAGGCTAAATCAGGAAATGCAGATAAAACAGAAGATAGAGAACACAGTAATCTGCATACCTTGGCTACAGCAATAGCATTTAGAGCCTGATGTTGAAGGTGTTGGGTTATATGTGACACTGAATCCGCCACGACCATGCTTCTCCTGTAGAACATATGCTCTATTGCCTGAAAGAAACAAAAGGAAATCAGGGAAAATTAACTTAAAATTTACAAGCAAAACCATTAGAGAAAACCTTCATGACCCTAAGGAAGAAATCTGTAAATGAGACTGGTGGGGACAAATATCAAAACACACACGAGCACAAACACACACGACACCCACACCCACCACTTGAGGCTGCAGAGATGGTTCAGTCTTCAAGAGCTTGCTTACCTCAAAGGCGTGAAGAACCAAGTCTGATTTCCCACATCTAGGTAAAAATGCCCAAGCATGGGGAACAAGCTTACAACCCCAGTGCTTAGAAGGCTGACGGGGGAGTCCTGGAGCTCACTAGTCTCATTTGTAAGCCCCAGGACCCTGTCTTAAAAAAAAAAAAAAAAAAATCAGCTGGGTGGTGCTAGCGCACACCTTTAATCCCAGCAGAGGCAGGCCGATCTCTGTGAGTTCAAGGCCAGCCTGGTCTACAAGAGCTAATTCCAGGACAGGCTCCAAAGCTACAGAGAAACCCTGTCTTGAAAAACCTAAAACAACTCAATATCTAAGGTTGAGCTCTGGAGCTCTGGCCCCTACAGACAGACAGGCATGAGCATAATGATAGAAAACTTAACTGCATTAAAATTAAGCACCTGCATTTGTCAAAAATCATGAATACAAAGACAAGACATGATTGAGAAAGTATCTACTAGACAAAACTAGGACCCTCTTCTATAAACACTCCAGATGCCACATGATCCAATGATAGGTTTTTGGTTTTGTTTTGCACAATCAACAGAAAACCAAAATAAAAGCAAAGTATGGGTTGTTTTTCTTTTTTCCCCCCAAGCAAGAAGTTAAAAAAAAAATCCACTACCACTAACTATTAAGTGCTGATTATTAAAAATTATCAAAACAACTTGTACCTACTAACTGACTTAAGACCGGGTATGGTGGAAGAGGCCTACACCCATCCTCAGAAGGGTGAGGCAGGAGAACTGCCAAGAGCTGAAAGGTAACCCGCGTGTGCTGGCTGGTTTTATGTCACCTTGACTCGAGCAAGAGTCATCTGAAAGGAAGAAACCTCAACTCAGAGGATGCCTCTATAAATCCCAGCCCACTGTGGGAGGTGCCATCCCTGGCTGGTGGTCCTGGGTTCTATAAGAAAGCAGGCTGATCAAGCCACGGGAAGCAATTCAGGTAGCAGCTCCCTCCATGGCCTCTGCATCAGCTCCTGCCTCCAGGTTCCTGCCCTCACTGTTTTTGATGAACTGTTACGTAGAACTGAGAATGAAATAAACTTTTTTGGTCATGGTGTTTCATCACAGCCACAGTAACCCTAAGACACTGATATACAGTGAGACCCTGTCTCAGAGAAAAACAAAAAGATACTTGGTAACACAGCTTTAAAAAAATAAAGAAAAAAAAAGAATCATAAGTAAATAAAATTTTCTTTTTGTTTACTAGAAACTTACCAACAAATCTGAATCTTAATTTCATAGCTGGTCTCTTCTGTCTACAAGGATTTATGCTAAGAAACATTTTACACTCCATTAAGTGCACCAAGTCTGAAGTCACCTGATCACTTCTGTTAGTACACTGCTTACTAACAAAACCATGGTGCTTTCTCTAAACTACAATTAACAGTGTCATGTAAACTGACCTCATTTTGTATGGACACTTTTAAATAATGGGTATTTTGGCACAAATATTAGCACATGCAACTTGCTTATTAACACTTCCATGAATAAGACAATTATTAATAACACAGAGGCTAACTCTATCTGTGAGATTGGCTGCCAATGAAGATTCACATACAGTCCTCAACTCTCTCCAATTTACAGTGATGCAGACGCAGGTCCACACCCAGTGCTCACTCAGTGCTCACTTTCCGGAGAGCACTCAGTAAGTTCATGAGCACCCAGGGCTTCATGACAAACTGGGCCACATGGTTTCCTCTGACTGTTGGCTAATGCATCGATTACATCAGGGAGCAGCAATCTGAGCACAGTTAAGGTGAGCCAGGCTGAGTGCGGAGCCTATCAACACACACCCTGCATAAAGAAACGCCTGTATTAGTCATTCGTGGCCGTTTCTCAGCGTTTTCTTTCAATTTTAAGTTCCCTTTCTCCCGTCTATGCTGACATAAGCAGAAGAACGGCCTCCCGAGAGCACTCTCCTGTCCCAGCACTGACTTACCTTGAGAAGCTCAATGAGCCTGCACAGTGCCTTCACTGAGGTTTTGGTCATGGGCTTCTGCATGGACATGTAGAGATTCATCGTGGTTTTAATGATGGTACTAATACTGTATGCATATAAGAAGCCCTACAAAAGAAAATAAACACTGAGCACAATCACAGACTTTGTTCTCTACGTATGTATGCATAGCAATAACCGGTATTCCTAGTTATTATTTTCTGTGTCTGTGCAACAGATGCACACCATGCCCACAGAGGCCAGAGTGGTGCTGGATCTCTTAGATCTGGTGCTATGTGCAGTTGTGAGCTGCTGGGATTAAACATGGGTCCTCTAGAAGTGCTCTTAGCCTCCGAGTTATCTCTCCAAACACTCAAAGTCCCTTTAAATGTCAGTTCTTAAAGAATCAGAACTACTCTTCCTGACAAAATACCACCCTGAGTTTCAAAACAGCCCTAACAGTTCCCTGGACTATCAAATACCAGACGTTTGCACTGTTGGTGCAGTGAATCCCGCTCGTAAACATCTTTTCACTCAAGTAGGAAAACCTCTCAGTAAAATGGTGTGCGTGTGCCAGGGACACACCTAACAACTCATCCTCCTCTTCACTGCTGACACCAGAGCAGGGAGCCGAGGACTGAGACCTGAGAGGAGGGCTCCCTTTACGCAGGCACACAAAGGCACTGAGCACCAGGACCACCCACCTGGTGGACATGTAGAGATTACATGGTGGACATATCTGCCTTATGTCACGATTTGTAACAGTGGTAAAACTGCACTTATGAAGTAGCAACAAAACTAACGTTATGCCTGGTGGTCTCCACGACATGAGTGTCACAGGCCACAGCGCTGGGAAGGAACCACTGCTCTAACCAATCCCCACGGTCCACAACTGTCTGTTCATCCACCTTCTGTCACCCATTCTGATCATGACAGAATAAGTCTTCTGAAGCTTAGACGTGTTTTAGAATGCTTCTAAACTCAGAGAAATAGGAGTAAATAATAAATAGATGGTGGATGAGATTATATATTTAAACTTATGTGTACATGTGTGCAGGTGTGTGCAGAGGCCAGAATAGGTCACTGGATCTGCTGGAGCTAGAGTTACAGGCTGTTGTAAGCTGTGAACATCAAGTTGGGTGGTGGAATCTGAACTCAGGTACTCTGGAAAAGTAACAAGCTCTTTTAACTGCTGAGCCATTTTTCCAGCCCCTCACATGTTTCATTTAAATCTCCAAAGGGTTTAAAACTCCATATTCATTTTTTTCTTCTTTTTAAATTAAAACAAATTTCATACTATATTTTGATCATGTTTTCCCCTCCTCTAGTTCTCCCCAGTTCCTTCCCAGCTCCCTCCCACCCAACTTACGTTCTCTCTCCATCAAATTAAAAAAAAAAGCACAACGATGGAGTTTATTTTGTCAACTCTGACCAACTACTCCTGAGAACGGGCCTGCCCTATAGTGTGGTTGGTATTCCCAGTGCCACTCACTGGGGGAAACTGATTTCTCCTTTTGCCAGCTGGTATAAGTGACAAACAGCTTCTCGGCTAGGGTGGGTCCTGATTCTACTTTGCCATCTCAGTGCTGGGGCTCCCTCTGGGGGAAACTACACAGGTCTTATGTGTCACAGTGCCATAGTCTCTAGGTTAATTCTCTTATTCATCAATCCGTAATACTACATTCTATTACCCTTCCTTGGGAGGTCTTCCTCTCCTACCCTACAACCTGACCTCTGTGGTTATTCAGACTGTAGAACACATACCAAACATTTAAAAGCTAGTACCCAAATAAAAGAGAAAATATACAGTAATTGTCCTTTCAGGGATCTGGGTTACCTCACTCAGATCATTTTTTTCTAATTCCAACTATTTATCTGCAAATTTCATTTTTCTTAACGGTTGGGTAATATTCCATTGTATAAATGCACCACAATTTCATTTCCATTCTTCTATTGAGGGTCTCCTAGGGTATTTCCAGTTTGTGGCTATTATGAATACAGCATCAATGAATACAGAGGAGGTAGAGTCCTTATTCCGAAGAACAGGGTAGCTGGATATTTAGGGAGATTAACTCCTAGCTTCCTGAGGAATCTCAGTGATTTTCACAGTGACTGTACCAGTTTCCACTCTCACCAGCAATGGATGAATGTTCCTCTTTCCTGGCAGCCTTGCCAGTACAAGTTGTCACTTGTTTTATTATCTTGGCCATTCTGAATGGAGTAAGATAAAAATATCAAGGTAATTTTAATTTCTATACCCCTGATGCCTGAGGATGTAGTACTGTTTTGTTTCTCAGCCATCCACACCTCATCTTTTGAGGATTTTCTACTTAGTTCTGTACTCTGTTTAATTGGGTTATTTATTTTCTTGAACCTCCGCTTTTAGTTCTTTAGATATTTTAGGTATCAACCCTCTGTCAGATTTGTAATCAGTAAAGATCTTTCCCATTCTTTAGGCTCTCACTCTGCTCAGATGATGGTGTCCTTCGCCGTACGGAAGCTTTCCAGCTTCACAAGGTCCCATTTGTTAGTTACTAGTCTCTGTCTGTCCAGAAAGTTCTTCCTGTGCCAGTGAGTTCACGCCTATTCCTACTACCTCTCTTTCAGATTCAGGAGAGCTGGTCTTATGTTGAAGTCCTTGATGCATTTGTAGATGAGCGTTGTGCAGGACGATGTACGAATCCGTCTTCCTCCTCCTCCACGCAGCCATCACTTGACCAGCACCATTTGTTGAGTGTATTTTTGACTTGTTTAAAAACAAGATATGCACAGGTGTCTGAGTCTTCAATTCCTCCACTGATGAATGTGTCTGTCTTTATGCCAATATCACACCACTTTTATTAACACAGCTCTGTAATACAACTTGAAATCT
>JAQHUG010000261.1:96396-108082 GCA_028555095.1 Dicrostonyx torquatus | reverse complement strand
TTTTGAGACAGGGTTTCTCTGTGGCTTTGGAACCTGTCCTGGAACTAGCTCTTGTAGACCAGGCTGGTCTCGAACTCACAAAGATCCGCCTGCCTCTGCCTCCCGAGTGCTGGGATTAAAGGCGTGCACCACCACTGCCCAGCTTTTTTTCTTCAGTGTCTTAAAGCTTTTATTAGACAAATCTTTCACTTACTTGGCTAGAGTTATCCCAAGATATACATGTTTGAAGTTACTGTGAAAGGTGTTGTTTCCCTTCTTTTTCATTATGTCTGTCTTTGTAAATAGGAAGAGTACTCATTTGTGGGTCAATTCTGTATCCTGCTAACTTGCTCAAAGTGTTTATCAGCTGTAGGTGGACTTTGTAGAGCCTTAACTTTGGCTCCGTTCTTTCCTATTGTATCCTCTTGGCCTCCTTTACTTGTTCTGTTGCTCTAGCAAAGACTTCAAGTGGTAAACTGAATATGTGTGGCGAGAAGTCCTTGTCTTACTCCTGGTTTAGTGTAAACGCTCTGAGTTTCTCTCCAGAGGCTGGTGTTGGCTGTGGGCTTGCTGCATACTGCCTCTATTATAATGCTGAGGTCTTGTACCCCAGTCTCTTCAGACTTACCATGAAGAGGTGCTGGATAGTGTCGAAGGCCTTTCCTACATCTAATGAGATGATGACATGGCTTTTGTCTTTCAGTCTGTTCATGTGGAGGATTACATTACTGCACACTCAACATCCACGCATCCCTGGGATGAGGCCTACTGATCATCACGGACGATCTTTCCAATGTGTTGTTATATTCTGTTTGCAAGTGTCTTACTAAGAATCTCTGAACTCATGTTCATAAGGGAGATTAGTGCATAACTTTTCTTACTGGGCCTCTATGTGGTTTTCTGTATCAACATCATGGTTCCCGTATTTGTTGGATGAATAAGCTGAGGAGGACTGGTCTTCACTCTTCTTTGAAGGTTTGGTACAACAATGTGCTGAATCCATTTGGCCCTGGGACTTTTGTTTTTGATGGGAAAACTTTTAATGACTGCTTCTATTTCATTAGGGGTTACAGGGCTGTTCAAATTGTTTATTTTATCTTGATTGAACTTTGGTAGACTGTAAAAAACAAAAGACTCATTCATTTAGGTTTTCCCATCTATGTCTTATAATTCCATCCCCTTTGGTGGGAGCCTTGATATATGCAATTCCTGGTGCCACTATCAACCCATTCATCTTTACTGGTTTTTGTTTTTTTTGGTTTTCTGGTATTTTGAGGAAGGCTGTGTAACAGCCCTATTTGTCCTGGAACTAGCTCTTGAAGACCAGGCTGGCCTCAAACTCACAGAGATCCACCTGTCTCTGCCTTCCAAGTGCTGGGATTAAAGGCGTGCACCAGCACCGCATGGCCTTCATTTTTACTGTTAATGACAGGATAATAACATATTATGATGACTGTTCCTATTAAGAACCATTAGGAAAGCCAGTGATACTCATCAAAACTCTGTGTAAAGACACACCATGTCAAAGAGCTACCAAGAACATAGGAACTGAGTGGTCAAGACCTGGAAAGAGATCTAGAACAGGGAGCCTGACAGCTGGGGCTGCTTCTCCAGAGCATCTGCCTCAGAGGTTTCTGTTAAAAACAAACGAAACACAGAAACCTGGGCAGAAATCAAAGATGGGGGCTAAGGAAATGGTTCTGTGGGCAAAGTACTCACTATGCAAGCACAACGACTCAAGGTCAAGACCCCAGCACCCATGACAAAAGCCAGGCATGGTGGCTCTTGTCTATAATTCTAGCCCAGAGAGGCAGGTATCTCCCAGTGGGCTTGCTATTCAGCTGGTTCAACTACAACATGAGCTCCAGGTTCAGAGAAAACCTGTCTCAAAGACTAAGGTGAACTGAGGAAGACATCTAATATCAAGCTTTGTCCTCCACATGTCACAGAAGCAAGCACACCCACACGTATGCACACACATGTATACACACCCACACGTATGCACACACATGTATACACCTCCCCCACTGCTTACAGGAGATACACATCCCATGTAAGAAGCTAGAAAGGTTACACATAAGGATCAGTAAAGACATACCATGTAGACATTAGTTAAAAGAAACACTGCAACTGTGTTAATATCACACAAGAGATCTCCAACAAAAAGCATCACTAGACATCAACAAGTCCAGCTGCTTCCTAGTAGGGAAAGAGCTCCAAGAAGGAAACAACCAGCCGTCCGCACGCTCAGCACAGGCTCTAGCTCTGAAATATATTCCCAGTTCCCAAGCAGACATTCTTAGTGGGGGGAAAAAAAATCCATCACTAGGAAGATAAACAATTCCAAACAGTATGCACTTAACAGCACAATATAGAAAACAAAAACTGACAGAACTAGAGATATTATTTGCAGGCAAACCTACAAAACAGTGGGACATTCTCACTGAACTCTAAGTAATCAGAGAACATAGACCAAACCATTAATAAAAATCTTGTCTTGTCCAAACACTACAACTGACAAATGCACACAATCCACTCTAAACTGCACATGGGTATTTATCAAAACTGTCCAAGCCAGGTATTGCCACTTTCAAAACAGGGAAATTATATTTAATTATATTTACTCCTGTAAATCAATAATAAAAAGATGAAGTAGGGCCTGGCACAATGACTCAGCAGGTAAGGGTTCTTGCTGCCAAGCCTGACAATCTGAGTTCTATCCCTGGGACCCATGTGGTGAAGGAGAACCAACTTCCACTAGTTATCCTTATTTCCACATTTGTACCGTGACCCCGTAAGTGCACGCACACACGCACACACATAAGATACATGTAACTACAAAAATATAAAAGATTAAAAAAAAATCCTCATGTATCTGGAAAGAAAGAAATATCTTTTGTTGTTGTTTTTCAAGACAGGGTTTCTTTGTGTAGCCCTGGCTGTCCTGGAACTTGCTCTCTAGACCAGGCTGGCCAAACTCGCAAGAGATCCACCTGCCTCTGCCTCCTGGGTGCTGGAATTAAAAGTGTGCACCACCACCTCCCGGTTTATTAGTACCTTTCAAAACCCCCAAAGGGCACTGCCAAATGGCTCAGCAGGTAAGGGCAATTGCCACCAAGCATGATGGCCTCAGTCTGAGCTTCAAGACGCACATGAAGGAGAGAACAAACCTCGCAGGTGTGTCCGATTCTACATGCATATACGCTACCAAACACACAATAAATTAATTAATAAAAACAACCTAAATGTCACAGTTAAGTTACAATAAAAATGTTTAGGTATTCTGAACCAAAATGAGCACTTAAAGTACCAACTTACAGGACACAGCTACAAAGTCCTGCTTAAAAGCACAGAGTTCTGAACGGCTGTGCTGGTGCACAAGAGCTCTGCAACCACTCAGCAAGGAGGATATCAAAGGTTTATTTATTTGGGGATAAACTCGCAGAAAGGGAAGCCTGCTGGTAACTGGAACTGAATCCAGCAGCCAAGAGGCCCGAGCATGCGTTTCACCTGCATTTCTGGTAGCTGAGACCTCGACAAAGTGGGCTGTGTCTTAAAGGCTACTGAGTGAAGAAGTCCCCTCATCATGCTGCACTAGGAAACCTAAGGAAGTCAACCTCTGCGGTTCTTACAATGTCCTTTTATTTTAACTGTATGTATGTGTGTGTGCGCACACACACACACGTGAGTAAACAAACACAAACGCAGCTGCCCAGGGGCCAGAGGCACTGGGTCCCCAAGAGCTGAGGCACAGGTGGTCAAGAAGCATCATATGGGTGCTGGGAATCAAACTGGGGGCCTCTGCAAGAGCAGCCAATGCTCTTACCCACTGAGCTGACTCTCCAGTCTCTCAATTTGTTTGAAATACAAAAACAGACCCCTCCCTTTCACAGCTGTGTCCGATTGTAACTTCTATAAATTAAATTCACAAAGAAATTGTACCCAAAATACTCTAAATAAGAAAATGAGACTACCTGTATAAAAACATTACACCTATTGGTGAGGTCTTCAGCAAACTTATCCATCCTCTGCTCTTTAGACAACATAGACTCCATTTTCATCATCCATGAGCTCACAAAGACGTAGTAAGACTGCACATCTCTAGCAAAGGAAAACATTGAGGTTACTCAGAACACAAAGATATATTTCCATTTCTTCACACTGACAAAAGTAAAAACACTCCTTCCAGCCATAACTGTAGGTTTCTGGCCTTCAACACAAATTGTATATGCATATGTAAGCTAATTAACCCACACACATTTACTGAGTGCCCACTCAAGCCAGGCACTAATACAGCACTACCGTACTGAGAACACAACAGACGAAAACCCTGGCTCCATGAGGCTTATATTCTAGAAAGGAGAGATGCATAATAGATCAACAGCTAAAGTCAAAGCAATTTAAAATGTCTGGTGATAAATGTGGTAAATGCTTTTGTGGGGAGGACCAGGGCCTGGGGTGGTCCTATAATTTTAAGCAGGGTAATCACAGCACACACCCAATGTGGGTGATTTTCTGCCAAGACTCAGATTAGTAAGCAAGAAGTGCAAACACGTACAAGAAGAAAACTTAAGGAGTGGGAGTGACAAGTGCAAAAGCCCTGAGACTTTGGGAAAGGTCCCCAGCGTTCAGGTAAAAACAAATACCCAGTGTGGCTGGAGCACAAAGGGAGGGGACAGAAAAGGGAGAGGGTGGGTGGGAGAGCAGGGAAGGGCCTGGGGAACAAACAGCCTTGGGGAAAGCATGAACTTCAACCCAAGTCCTTAAGAGAAACCACTGGAGATGAATGGTCACTGGCTCTAGCTGGTTTTTAAGAGGATCACTGTCACTTTGGCTGATATGTTAACGATAAGACATCCTGAGGATGACACCTATGGGACAACTGTAGTAATACAGGAGAAAGGACAACATCTTTTGGGATGCTCAGCAGTTAAGAGCAATTCCTGCTCTTGCGAAGAACCTGAGTTCAATTCTCAGCACCCACTTGGCAGCTCACAACTGGAGTTACAACTCCAGCTCCAGGAGATCAGAAGCCCTCTGCTGGCCTCTGTGGGAACCTACACATAGGGCATACAGTAAGACATAGATAAATAATTTTTTACTTAAATCATTAAAAAAAAAAGTAGAAATACCATAATCTGAATTTAAAAGCATATTTGAATGCTCACACTATGCCAATCACTGTTCTAAGTTTGACACAAATTAGCTCATTCAAACCCAGCATTAATCCTACGTAGCAGCTAGAAAACTCAGGCCCTCAGCAGAGAGCTTCAAAGTCTAAACATACCAGTCCCCATGCCCATGACAGGGGCTGAAAGCATTCTGATAATTATCATTTGATCCTCTGCCCAGATAAAGCATGCCCCTTGTCATGTTCCCAAGTTACAGGTGCCCCCCTCCCTCCTCAGCCACACAGTATAGGTCACATATTAACTAAGTCACAGTCCAACATCTTCTCTTCCCTTGGAACCCTTTAAAGGTAGACACCCAGCTCTGTCTGATAGGACTGCAGCTTCTTAGCCCTGGCAGTACTGGCTACATGTTAATAATTCCCCTTCCTAAAGAACCTTTCAATTCAGTGGGCCCCTAGCTCTCCGCTCCCACCCACCCTCTCTGTCTCTCCCCTTCTTTCTTTCCCTAACACCTAACTGTAGGGACTATGCTCTCAATTTTACAAGGATAAAACTGCCACACAAAATAGCATGCCCACAACAGACAACTCATAAACAGTGGAGCCAAGATTAAAACTCAAATCTGGGATCATTTCCCATCACAAAGAATCAACAACAGATGCTGGTCCTGTCCTACTCTTCAGGATAAACCCCAGCAGCAAACAAGTCAGCAAGACAGGGCAGGAGAAAGGGAGGAGAGTGAGGAGCAGGAAGGTAGAGAAAAAGAAAGGAAGGGACTCATTGTCAAATGTTTGGCAGGCATGTCACACTTAATCCCCAACTCAGGAAACTTGAGATAGGAAAAAAAAGATTCTGACCACAGTAATATATATTAAAAAGTGCTCATTCAGCAGAGATTTCTGTCAGTTCTGCTGCAAGTCTTACAGCAAGATGGCAGCTCATCATTGTCTCTTTATCAGGATAAAAAAATTGCTTCCGGTTTTAGCTTATTTTGTTGTTGGCAGAGGGCATGGGGATACTATTGTTTGAGAAGGGTCTAACTAAGTGGCTTCAAGCTTGCAGTGCTGGAATGAAGGGTACATACCACCATACCTAGCTGCTATTTTGGAAACTAAATTGACAGAATATAAATGGGCAAGCATCTTATCAATTTTCCAGTACAATACTAAGGAAAAACAATCCCCTACCCAGTAAAAAGCAGTGTCAATATCTATCAATTGAAGGGTTCACCAAGGCTCGGACCTCCAGCCCCCACGGGCAGCTCTTTTCTGGTATCAAAACAGATCCACCATTAGTAAAAATGCAGCCATGCACCAACTCTAGACTGGAGAGTCAGCTGTCATCCTGCAGCTTTCTCTCAAGTGACAGGACTCCATGTCTCATGTCATTACGGTGAAATTTAGGTTTCTCTGGCACAACTGTCATCCTTCCTGATCATGGAGCTCTACACGAACTTTACAGGAATGTGTCTGAAACAACAAAGGTCAGGGGCCGCTGGGGTGGTGGAGCACTCCTTTAATTCTAGCACTTAGGGAGACAGAGGCAGGTGGATCTCTGTGAGTTCAAGAGTAGCTTGGTCTACATGGTGAATTCCGAACAATCAGGACTAGGTACAGAGATTATCTTGCAAAAAAAAATAAATAAAATCAAATTTAAAAAAAAAAAAAACTCAGAGGTAAATTTTTCCAGGTAAGGGGTCTTGGAAAAGAAAACAATCTCCACCTAAAACGTCCTTCCCACAGCCTCTGGGCTCACAATCATCCACACAGCCACAGAACACACTAGTGAGTTCACCAAGCTCACTTCTCTAATCCAACTCTCCTCGTCTACAAGAGTCAGGGGGACACTGAGAGAAGCCATGACACTTCCGACTTAAGAACTGGACTGTGTGGCTCTGCCATCTGCTGTTAAAACTTCAAGTTTAATCTCGGTGTTCCAGGTTTCTCATAAAATGGCAATACCAGGAGCATCAATATCATGAGGTTTCCTGAGGGGTCAGACAGACAGTTTCTGAAAGCTCCTGGCTTACAGTAAACACGCCATAAAACTAAGTTCTGTTTATTATTTCTTAGCTATGAAGATGGGGCTGGCCTACAAGACACAGTGTTCTTACAGTCCTTTGTGTAATGCCTTCTACAACATGAAAAGGTCCAAATGCTGGCAACTATGACGATTATCTGACATCCTCCCCTTCAAAGTCTCGCGTAGCCTCCTAGAGACTTCCTGAAGCTGAATGCCTCTTAATATTCAGAGACACACATTTTCCTCAGATTTCTCCAAAAGCTGCAGACTCCTTATGGCTTTAGAAGACATGTTTCCCAGTCATCACCCAGCGCATCTCAAGACCCTACAGTTTGTAGCCCTCTTAAAAGGTGGACCCTCCTAAGCTCCATCTCTAGCAACACAACAGGCAGACAGACAGACCACACACACACACACACACACACACACACACACACCCTCCCTTCAAACATCAGTTAGCCCGCTATAATCTAAAAAGAAGTCAGTGCCAGCAGACACAATGGCACACACCTATAGCCCTAATGCTTAGAGGCTGAAGCAGAAGGAGTGGCAGAATTTGAGGCCAGTCTGGGCTTTCCAGAAAATACCAAACCAGACAGCAAGATCCTGTCTCGAAAGGAAAAAGGGGAGTATCAATGAAACTCTGAAAGTACCAACTCCCAGGGTGGAGATAAGTCTGTAAACTGGGCACTGCTTTTTAATAGAATCCAAGTTTGCACTAGCATTTTAAACACCTCCATCACTGCAGAAAAATGGTAAACAACTTTTATGAGGTAAAATACCAACAACTTTTTCTGGGATTTTGTTTTTGTTTTTGTTTTTAACATACTGCTACTAAACCCTAATATCTGCCTTTCTGCTTAAACCCACATCATTAATCTAAATGGAAACCTTATCTCCCCAGTGCTGGTTCCTGCCCTGAGCACTGATCTATGATTAACCACAGGACACAAGAGTCCTCAGACAGCTTAAGAGCTGGACATCTGTCTTCCGCTCCCTTGTGCAGCGAGGCCCAATTTTAGCCAATCGTCCATTTCTTTCTTTTTTATTGTGTGTGGGGGAGGGGGATGTTTAAGACAGGGTTTCTCTGTGTAGCCCTGGCTGTACTGGAGCTCACTCTGTAGACCAGCTGGCCTCGAACTCACAGAGATGCACCTGGCGCTACCTCCCAAGTGCTGGGATTAAAGGTGTGCACCACCCCTGCTCCGCACCACTCACCCATTTCTATTGGAGATGCAAGATGCATGACCAACACAAGGCCCATGACAGAATACTGCTGCATTCCAATTACACTATATCCGGGTTAACATGCTAGCAATGTACTCAAATTAGAATGCACAGTTAATTACTAAAAACAGAGTGATGGTTAACATTGGGGCTCTTTGTATAATTTTGTTTTATACATTATTGAAAAGGTACATAGTAAAAGATTAAAAATACACAAATAAAAGGACTGAGGATATAGTTTGGGGACACGCTTGCCTAGAACTGTACGAGGTCCTGGGTTCGATACCTAGTATCATAGTAGAAGGATAAGTCTCAGAAGAAAAAAAAAGCTATCTTTCTAGAAGCAGGTCTGAATTACAGAAAAGGATTGGGTTAGAAAAAATTACTTTTAAATTTTAGCTTTTGGGCCTTTTGATATCTGAACAGATTAGCTTTCATAAAGCATAAATAAAAAGATAGTTCTAGTCTGGGAGATGGCTCAACAGGTAAAGGCCACTGCCACCAAACCTAACAATCTAAGTTTGATACATGGGTCCACATAGGCAGAGAACAAATAGTTTTTAAAAAAGGAAAAAGAGAAGTCAAAGTTCTTAGAAAATCTGGGGTCGCTGACAGCACCTGCCACACAAGCCTGAGGACCAGAGTTGGGGTCCAAGCACTCACCACCCACATAGGAGAAGAGAACCAACTCCTGTGAGCTATCTTGTCTTTTACACATGCACACCTAGACACACTAGACAAGTTAATAGATGTAAAAAGCAAACACTCACCCTGGAGACTGCAGAGTGAGTGAGAACACGTCACCTTGTGACTCAAGCACTTTCAGTACAGACACCTGCACACCCCTTCCCAGTTACGCAATGTAACTTACTTGGTAAGGGACTGAGCTTTCTGCTGCAGGAAGGTGTCCCTGTGCGTTTTAATGGCTTGAAGACTTTTTCTGTCTAGAAGTTTGGCAGCTGCTGGCATTTTATGAATCAGAAAATTATCAGGAAACCAAATAATATTGGCAGTTAAAGTGATGGCTGGCACCTAAAATGGAGGTAAAAGTGAAAAATTACAGAATGCAGTCCCAACAATAAAGAGCTGAGTAGTGTTACAATCCACGGTTTCGAGACAAAATAACTACCAAGTGTCTTTTCCCCAAGGGTCCTGTTGTAGAAAGAATGAAAGCACATAGATTTCACAATAATTAGTAATATATAAGAAGCAAAATGAAATTCAATCTTTCATGACTTTAATCTATTGCCAGGGCATATTAATAAAATATGAAGAAACCACCTTAAAGACAGTTACAACAACCTTAAGGGCCTCGTGGTCTGTTATTATTTGATAGTACTACAAAATTTCAGTTATGACACCAAGTCCTATCATGGAAACAGCAAAGACGAAAATAAACAATGTAACATATTTCTACTCTACTAGTAGGAAGGAAGGGCAAGAGGAGATGTCAGAGGAGGAGGGATGCTACGCCATGTGAAGCGCACTAACAGGATGCTAGAGTGACCAGTGGGTGGGTGCACTCCTGTAGGAGACTGAGGACAGCCTGCCCTACACAGCAAGACCTCGTCTCAGAAATAAAGCAAACAAGTTAATGTGTGTGCGTGCACACACACACACACAACCACTGACTACACAGACATTCATGAAATGCAGTTATTTTCATTTACCATATTGCTCATTTCAAGAATGTGTGTACTCTCAAACAACTCTATGATTGGTTTTATTTCTGCATGTATGTGTGGTGTGCATGTATGTCTTTTCCTGTGTGTGGGTACACATATATGAGCACATGTGTATACTGAAGCCCATGGGACACTAGGGGTCTCTCCCCATTGCTCTCCACCTTAGTCACCCAGAGTTCTAGGACACGTTAGTCAGTATTATCACTAGCTTGCGAGATACCGTCTCTGCCTTCCCATGTGCACTGAAAGGGCCTGCCATGCTCACATGACACTTCCATGAGTTCTGGGAACCTCAACTCCAATCGTCACAATGTACTACAAGCACCAATCCATGATGACAGACAGCTCCCCAGCTCTATTATTTTAACACAGTTTTATATTTCATAAAAGGTAACATTCTTTTTCAATAACTTTTTATGAGCACTTTTATTGGGTATCTAGCTCTATCCAAATTTACATCACAAATTGAAAATAAAAAGTTTCAAGTTCTTACCTTCTTACAAATGTCCAATAAAGACTTATAAAACTTTTTATCAACAGTTCGAAAAATTTGAAAATGCAGTACAAAGAGCCCACAAATTCCAACATACTTGTCTCTCTGGTCAATTTCAGAAGGCTCACCTTATAAAGGGACAACAGAAAAACAGAGCCAACTATAGGTAAATTGTGCTTTTAAGGACATGTAAACTTGATAAACACTCAAACGCAAAATTTACATTACCAAGTTTGGCTTCCACGTTTGCAAAAATTGAGCGAATGCTATGTGCAAACTCTTCCGCAAAGGTGCTGTTTTTCGACACAGATATTCCTCCATTGAGAGAGTCAAACTGCTGCTCAATACAGGCCTGGGCAGGAGACATTTGGAGAGAAATTCAGTCTCTCGGTAACAAACAGGCAAACACCTAGGTAAGATGAACCACTCTCTACTCATTTTAACTACACTGGGTCTCAGCTCTTTAATATTTAAATCCTTTGACGAGGTATGTGTACGTACTGACAGTGAGTACCATCACACGGCATTCAAACCCCAACTGAAGAGCTCCGAGTGAAGCAGAGATGAATGGAAGGTACCACTGCTGACGTACTGCAAAGTGGTGGGGTTTTTGTTTGGTTGAGAAAGGGCCTATGTAGCCCTGACTGTCCTAGAACCCACTGGCCTCAAACTCAAGGATCTGTCAGTGTCTGCCTCCCAAATGCTGGGATTAACAACAGTGTGATCCACCACACCCAACAGAAAGCATCTTTAAAAGTTTGCAGGTCTAAGTGTTATGCTTACACATGTGTCTCTGCATGTGAACTGCCTACGGAGGCCAGAAGAGGGTGTCGGATCCCCTGCAACTGGAGTTACTGAGAGTTGTGAGCCACCACATGGGTGCTGGGAATCAAATCAGTACTGCTGAGTCAGCTCTCCAGATGCTACATCTTTTTGTAAAAAGCACTCTTTAGGAGCTTCTGTTCATTTATTTATTACCATTCCTTTCTTAGCATTTATTCTCCCCTCCCCCTTTGGGGAGTGTCTCACTCTGTAGCCCAAGTTGTCCTCAGATTTATGATAATCCTGCTTGAATTTCCCAAGTGCTAGGAGATAATGGGCATGAGCCACAATACCCAGCTCCTAGCAACTCTGTGAAGAAATGTAGC
>JAQHUG010000261.1:80660-95830 GCA_028555095.1 Dicrostonyx torquatus | reverse complement strand
TGTGTAGAAATGTAGCCAGAGTTACAATACCCAGTTCCTAGCATACGCTGTGTAGAAATGTAGCCAGAGCCACAATACCCAGTTCCTAGCATACCGGGTAGAAATATAGCCAGAGGGGAAAAAAGCATCTAAGAGACTGATAAACCCATTTTGAAAACCAAGAGCTGGGGTCCATCCGTTAAAACTGTAATAATGTAAAACATAACTCGGAAGCGGACAGAATAGAACGAAGTATCATTTCTGGCAGGACACCACCCAGCAGTGCTGCTTCTGCATTGTGCACACAGGGAGAAACTAAGAAGTGCCATGTTTCTAACTAATGGTAGCTGGTTGCGATCTGAAGGCACGCACTTGTGCACATGTACTGAGTGCAGAGGAATTAACTAAGTTTTTATTTGGCTTTGCTATGGGTTTTGATTTGTTCTTTGTAGATCTGGGGACTAAATCCAGGACCCTGAGCATATCAAAGAAGTGACCACCCCACACTCAACTGCATCTCCAGTTCTTCAAATTTTTTAATCTTAAAAAAATCTCAATCTAGAAGCTAGTAACAAACATAATATTTAATACAAATAATTATGTCTTAGATTTTAAAATCCTTAGACTTTTGCCTTTATTTTTGAAATGGGATCTCATTATATTTCTCAAGATGACCTAGAATTCACTTTGTACCTCAGGCTAGCCTTGAAGTCTTGGACAGTTTCCTGTATGCTGGGATTATAAAAGTGTATCACCATGACTGATTCTATTTTATATTTTTACATAGTTTAATTTTAAAACTCTCATTATTAAGTAACTTTTTATTTTATTTACTATTAGACACTGAGTTGTACTTTAATATACTAATAATTAATTTTTTTATAAGTCAAAGCACTTTCTAAAGAAAAGAAATGTCAGTCAGGCAGTGGTGGCACACTCCTTTAATCCCAGCACTCAGGAGGCAGAGGCAGGTGGATCTCTGTGAGTTCAAGGCCAGCCCGGTCTACAGAGTACGGTCCAGGACATCCAGGGCTATGTTACACAGAAAAAACAAAAATCAAAAAAAAAAAAACCCACAAAAACAAAAGAAAAGAAAAGAAATCCAAAGGTACTAAGTGTCCCACTGTAATGTGGAACTGCACCAACCCCCACTCACCTGGAATATCATTCCATCAAGTAACTGCCCTTCCAACTTCAGCAAGAACTTTTCAAATGGCTTTAATTTTTCTTCCTGAATCCCAAATTTCGAAGGGTTGTGATGGACAGACTTCAGTAACCTTGTAGATTTAAAGAAAGAGCTTACATCTAATAAATCCTCAAAAGCTAAAAATATTCCAGGAAATAAAATTTTGTATTTGCTATTCTTCCTTGGCTCTCCACGTTGGAAAACATGGATGCAGCAATGTTATAAAATTCTTATGCTTTTTATCGCCATATATTCAGCTACCTATTGCTCTGTATTAACCAAATATTCTGTGACAACTTGTAAACTGAATAAAATTTAAGAGTGTTCCAGGGTATGTAATAAAATTAAATGAAATGCAAGGCAGAAACTTTCACTTGAACAGAACCCCAAGGGGAAAACCTGTAAGAATTCTGCAGACTGAGCATGCTCACACACATCTCTCACAAAAGTCTATCTAACAGTGGGGCTGACGGCCTTCATGAAACTACTGAACACCACAGGGCTGGAGAAACAGTTCAGTGATTGAAGAGCTGAGCTGCTCCGGCAGAGGAAACCTGAGCCCAGTCCCAGTGCTCACGCCAGGTGGCTCACAACATGGGCCTCTGGCTCCAGGGAATCCAGCTCCCTCTTCTGGTCTCTCTAGGCACACTGACTCATGTGCAGACACACATGGAGATAGGCCGACATAAACATATACACACAAATAAAAATAAATACTGGACATGAATTCTTTTTCATTAGAGATCCCTAGGCCTTGTTAAGAATCTGAATAATCTGTAACTGTTTAGTTTTCCCACGCTAACACATCAACTGTACAAACTGTAAATACCTTTTATACATGGTCCAGTGGTCTTTCAGTGTGACATGATTGTCAACAATTTCATCCAGGGTAAGTAAAACTGTTAGCAGTTCTCCCAAGTGCTCATACATAGTCTGTCAAAAAACCTTTAATGATTATCATTTAGTCACTAGTTAGAAGTCTCATGTGAACTTTTAAAGAAAAACACGTGTGGGTTAATTATGAAATTAGTGAAAGGAGGCACCAATTGACTTATTAAACTACAGATCTGAGCTTCAAATGGTACTAGCCTAAAGAGAATATATTTTACCTAATATTTCTTCCTTAATTGTGACGCTGCAGATTTGTTCACTAGCAACAGAAAATCTGCATGGGACACTACTGGGAAAAACTAAAAGAGCCAGTTTGGAGTAAGAGATGCCTTGATAACTACATAGACGGAGGCAACACAAGAACACCGGGGGGATGCTAGCATTATTATACTTCTTAATCATACAAATTCCAAAATAGAATAGAAAAATTAACTTTTACCTGAAAATGAACTCCAGTTGTCTCTATAATTTTGGGTCCTATCCTATAATAAAACAATGCCAAAGTTTAAAAAAAAAACAACTCTGTATGGTTACAGTTCATTCTAAATTCAAGAAATCGATACAGGAGCAGAAATTCTGAATTGTCTGGGCTACCCCTGGTATGCGCTCCTTACGGGTAAAGACCTGACAACTGGCCAATGACTTGAGTTTCTTAACCCTAAAGGATGAGCCTTGGCAGAGAAGTAGAGAAAACACACTGATGAATTATGAGTCTTTCAGTTAGCAGCTGCCATCTCTTCACTCTACCAAAACTGGCACCTGGAAGTCCTAAGAACAAACCAAACTCCTTCAGGTCTCACTCCTGCTAAGAAGCAATGCAGCACACTTCTAGGGTTACACCACTTACTTCCTACTGAACTTCATCAATACAGTACTTACAGATCAAACTACATATGAGGTATTCCAGAATACAGGATGCACATTTAAAACTGAACGAAATCTTTACATATTATCTTTCTATAGCAGGAATGAGGAAAAGAGTCCCCAGGATTCCACCCCAGGCAGTGGGGGAGCGTGGAGGTCTGGGGCTCCACTCCTTTGCACTGAGTTGGGGGAGGGGGACTGCCACTCCTTTGCTTCTGGTGAAGAGCCAGAGTACGAATACATGAAGACAGCAAACTGAGGTGATAAACGTCCCCTCCCCCTCACAGCACAGGAGGAACAACAAGAGGACTGCTGACCACAAAGAACAGTACCAGAGCTGCTGGGAGATCTGGTTAGGCCACCGCTGGGTCCCAACCCTCAACAGCGGGACAATAGATGTAGAAAAATACAAAGAACTGACCAAAGGGTAGATGCGATGGGAACAGCAAGGGCACTATGGAAATCTGATCAGTTCATTAGGATTTTAGTTCTTTTTCAGTGTCGACTATCTACAGTCGCTCCAGCCCCAAGACTGTGTAGTTTAAGAAAAAGTCATATGACCACTAAATGTACGCAGGAAAAAAAAAACGAAAACACTGTGCGTGAACTAATTCTGTATCAGCTTTTTTCTATCATGAAACATCTTTAAAAATTTTCAGACAGCCCGGCAGTGGTGGCGCACGCCTTTAATCCCAGCACTCGGGAGGCAGAGGCAGGCAGATCTCTGTGAGTTCGAGACCAGCCTGGTCTACAAGAGCTAGTTCCAGGACAGGCTCCAAAGCTACAGAGAAACCCTGTCTCAAAACACAAAAAAAAAAAAAAAAAAAATCAGAGAACATTCTCACGCCGACAGAAATCAAGTTCATGAACTTGGTGAAGCTGCAGCTCATTAGCTATAAACACACACATGCCAGCAGTATCTAAACATCCTAAGTGTACATACTGAGTAAATAAATGAATAAAAAGCTGCTTCAAATAATTATTTTTCTAAGAAGTACTCCCTGCTACTTCATGAACGTCAAAACAATGCCAAAGCGCATTACTTGTTGCTGACGTAGAGGGCAGCCAGCTGGTGGATGACGTTCACCACCACTTCGTAGCATCTCGTGACGAAACAGGACAGCTCCTGAAAGGACAAGGTGAGTATACATCACAGGGTTGCTTCATGAACGTCACGACATTTGGGCTGAACATTCTAACACAACTCAAACAGGTTCCGGTCGAATCCACAGTCACCCAGAGCCCTCAAGCAGCCAACCCTTCTCTCAGCTCCTGCACAGCGGGTCGTTCCTATCTCTGCTGCCCCTGCCCTTCACTCTCTGTCACTCATGCAGCTCCTAGATGACAGGGACAGCCCACTCCCACCCTGTAAATGAATGACAATGGCTTCCAGAAGTGTGACCAAGACAGAGAGCAAGGTCCACTAGTCACTAAGTCACTTCATGTGTTATCTTCAGTTACATATATGTAGCTTGGCACACACCAAGCGCAGTATCACTTACCCCAAAGATGTTTATCAATAAACATTAATTCACTCTGCTGTGCCCAGACCTGAAAATCTGTTTATAGGAGCTCCTCAACTTTTAACCTTACAGAACCAATTTCAATCTAAAACACCTAAAACCTTAGTAAATCTTCACCTATTCTAAACTATAAGTGCTGAGCAACAGTGTTCATTGCTTTTATGTACTGGTTTCCTCCAGCACCAAGAGCAGCTTCACACACGCATGCGCACGTGCACACATACATACATACATACACACACACACACACACACACACACACACACACACACAGCCCACTAAACACCTTAGATGAACTCTGGGACAGTAAACTTTTTACACAGCTTTTAGTGACACCTAGGCAGAATTTGAAGTCTTTCAAAGTAAAAATAATATGTGTAATTTTTTCTTTAAACACCCTTTTGGTACATAGGCCAGACCAGCCTTTAACTCATGATCCTAGCTCAGCCTTCTCAGTGTTGCAGTCCTAGGATACAGGCATTATTATGTGCTAAGCAATAGATTTTAATTTCAAACAGCTCATTTTACATCTGTTATTAAACTTCTGAAGATTAAATGATAGAAGGAAAATAAAAAATACAAAGCAAGCAAAAAGGCAGAAATAAGTGCTGATAGATTCTGTAAGAGAAATAGATGAAGTCAATTAAAAGATTGTCAGATGGTATAAAAAAGCAAAACCGGAACACATTCATTTGCTGCTTTCCGTCCAATACCTGAGAAGCACCGCGAGCTCACCTGGGTGTCACTAGAGGGCTCCTGGACCATCAGTCTGGCTGGAGCGCTGAGTGTGTGCATAAAGAGTTTATGATAAAACTATTCAAAAATTTTTAGTTTCTTTTTCTAGTATGTGTGTGCTCCTGTGTATAGGTATCACATGGAGGGCAGAGGCATTGGATCCCTAGTGATGAAGTTACATGTAGCTGTGAGCCCCCGATATTGGTCTAAGGAACTAAACTGGGGTTCTCTGGAAAACAGTACATGTTGTTAACCAATGAACCCAAATGAGCTTGTCAGCACAATTTTTAAAAAAATTTTTATCTTACTTTTTTGTGTATAGTCTTGTCTACATGTATGTGTGTGCCAGAAGAGGGTATTAGGTCCCTCCAAACTAGAGTTATAGACAGCTGTAAGCCAACATGTGAGCAGGTGCTGGGAACTGGGAATCAAACCTCAGAACTGCAGGGAAGAGCAGCCAGAGCTCTTCATGGCTGGGCCATCTCTCCAATTCCCAAAAAAAATTTTAAAGTTAAAAAAATATTACTTATAAATGAAACTATACAAATCAAATTATACAGATTATATAAAGGCAATCTATCAAAACAATTTTAAACAACTGTTCACATCTCTTGATACCTTGTTCTCCAAAAATCCCTTAGAAACAATTCAGGAGTCACGATCACCTACTATAACCCCACACCAAGTAACTGCTTCATTCTCTGAGATGCACAAGTCCTCGGCAGTGAATGTTTCACGACTTTTTAATCATGTGTCATCAGACATAGTGATGCGCACCATTAATCTCAGCATGTGAAGTGGCTGGGGCAGTGACCCTCTTGTAAGTCTGAGGCCAGCGTAGTCTGTACAGTGAGCTCCAGAACACTCAAGGCTTCCTACTAAGACCCTAGCTTGAATAAATAAATAAATGTCTCAAGAGAAAGTAAAAAAAAGAAAAAAAAAAGAAAAAAAAATCAGCTACCTTTAAAAAAAAAAAAAAAGTTACCTGTAAGAATGAGACGAACCTCCCCACTTGAATTTGGCAGTCACCTTCCACCATACTGGAGTCTGTAGCTTTAAAAAGCAGCATGAATTTTATTTCTCTTTGTATTTAAATCCAGCAACAAAGACAAACAATTCTTTCTCTCACAGTGCACAGTACCAAAACCCTGGACTTTAACACTGAAGGGAAAATGGCACTGTCATAAACTATGCACAAGTTCAAGCAGCCACGCCTGACCGCCACGCGGGCCCCCACCAGTCCCGTCACAGCACTGTGCTGACCGCCACGCGGGCCCCCACCGGTCCCGTCACAGCACTGCGCTGACCGCCACACCGGTCCCGTCACAGCACTGTGCTGACCGCCACGCGGGCCCACACCGGTCCCGTCACAGCACTGTGCGGACACGCCACACGCCTGCTGCCACTACTGCACTTCTCACTTGTTAACCAATCCGTGCACCAGCGAGACAACTTGATGTCAGGGGCTGGAGGGTGGCTCAGCAGCTCAGAGCACTTGCTGCTCCGCCAGAGGTCACAGTCTGTGTTCCCAACACCCACATACACAAAATAAATCTTTAAAAACTTGTGAATGTTTGTTTTTTCTAATCTCTTAGCTTTTGGCTCACTTCAGTTTCAGAAAAGGTAGCAATAAATGCAAATCTAAAATTTGAACTTACCTCCTTCACCATAAAACAAAAGACCATTGTAAAACTTAGTTTCCGCCTGTTTAAAAGAAAATCAAAATAATTTAAAAGGTTGCTTTCAAATCCTCTGCTCTCTTAATGCTCTAAAGACAAAAGACATCGCTTACACATAAATCTCACAATCTGCTCTCAGATGAATTCAACGTCTCCTTACAGTGACGAAGATAACCACTGACACTCAAGCTGAGCCTGGTCCTCCAGCCTGTACTCCATCATCTGACCACCCTCAAGATCACTCATCTTCCCACCAGTTCCGCCACAGTCACAGAACATAAAGGGGGGGGGGGGGAGACGAAGTTCACCAATGTCTCCAAACCCAAATCCATATAAAAAGTTTAAACTTAAAAGGAAAAACAACAACAAAAAAAAATCGAGAGTGATGGCGCACGCCTCTAATCCCAGCACTCGGGAGGCAGAGGCAGGAGGATCTCGGTGCGTTCCAGGACAGGCCTGGTCTACAGAGCAAGTTCCAGGACAACCAGGGATGTTACACTGAGAAACCCTGTCTGGGGGTGAGGGGGTGGGGGTACCTCTGGACAGCCAGCACACACCACATATGCTACTCCGGAGGCAGGCAGGCCTAGATTCAAACTGTTACTATTAGCGATACCACCTGTTCCTCACCTGCCGCTGTCCTCCCCCTACAATGAGCGCCACATTCTCCTAAGAGCTCCTTCTTTTCAGACTGCTACTGTTTTAACTGCGTCAGCATTTACCATAGACGGCACACACATAAGCAGCCTGAGTCATGAGTTAAATGATCCTGAAGAAGAGAAACCATTACCTCAGACTTTAGTTTCTTGATCTCACAACAAAGTGCAGCATAAACAGTGATGACTTTGTTTAGGACCTGGTTTCAAAAATAAAGACAGAAAACGTGAGTGGTAAGCAACAAGAGCGTTGTCTGGATGCGTTTTAGTTTAGGATAATTACCTTGTTTTCAGTCTTTATGAGTTCCAAAAGGGAGGACTGCTCATATGGCAGAAGCTACAGAAACAAAGGGAAAACACATTTTTTAATTTGAAGGGAAGAAAAAAAAAAACACTGAAATTTTAAATATATAAAATGAGATTAAATGGATCACAGCTAAACTTGTGTTAGACCCTATGTAGTCAGCATTAGCATCAACTCAACTACTATTTTTAAGGTAATCTCGACAAAGGAAGCCAAGTACAACCACTTGAGAGAAACAGCCTGCACGCAGCACGAGGCCCCCGAACAGCTCCAGCTGCACTCAGACAGAGAGCGGCTGAGGGAGGGGGGACACCGAGACAAGAGGACAGTGAGCTCTGCCCTTTGGGAAACTGTTATGCAAGCACACACTTAATAAGCTGTCCTAACTAAACGGGCCAAACCCAAGTCACTGCAGAACACAGGCTCAGAAAGAAAGCACAGTCTGGGCACTTTTACCAACGCAGCTTCACGTCCACCTGGCTCTACAGCTTTCCTGATTAGCAACTAAAACGAATTTTCTATTAAGTGAAAACTGGACCTTTCTTTTAGTTACATACTAACAATAAGTACATATGTAAATTAAAAATAACTTCTCTCATTTAGTTTGCAATTTCTATTTATAGAGATCTTATCAGAATCTATGACTTTTGCAGAGCAGGAACATAAAATAATTTCCCAATAAAGGGACTAGAGAAAGGTCCCAGGGTAAGCGGGAAGAGGATAAATAAAGAGATTGTAAAGTTTCTATTGACAGAAGACTAAAGCTGAGACAATTTCATTCTTTCACAAAGCCATGAGGCATCACTTCACATCCACAAGGATGGCCGTGATTTTAAGACAGACGCCGGGTGGTGGTGGCGCACGCCTTTAATCCCAGCACTGGGGAGGCAGAGGCAGGCGGATCTCTGTGAGTTCAAGACCAGCCTGGTCTACAAGAGCTAGTTCCAGGACAGGCTCCAAAGCCACAGAGAAACCCTGTCTCGAAAAACCAAATTAAAAAATAATAATAATAATAATAAAAAGACAATAACAAACTTTGGTAACAATACAGAGAAACTGAAATCCCCATATATTACTGATAGGGATGGAAAACAGTGTGGCCGCACAGGAAAGAGATGTGAAGGGGTCAGCAAAATGGCTCAACAGGTAAAGGCACTTGTTACCAAGCCGGGTGACCTAAGTTCGGTTACCAGAACCCGTATGGGAGAAAAGAACCGACTCCTACAAGTTGTTCCCTCTGCACACACACCATGGCACAGCGCATGCACACACACAGAAACATGTGTACCATAAAATCCTCAGGAAGCTAAGCACAGCTACCACACGACTAATTCTACTTCTACTGTATGTGCACTACATGACAACGTGTACATAAAAACTTCCAACAGTGGAAACCTCAATGTCTGTCCACTAAAGAATGCATAGCTCTGTGGCACAAGGGTTCCATACAATGGAACACACATTCGTCAGTTTAAAAAGTATGTATGTATTGACAATGGCTACACCACAGATGAGCAACGCCAGGCACAAATGGTCATACGCTGTGCGATCTCACCCATGTGAAATATCTACTGAAGACAAATCCAGAGAGACTTGCAGTGAGCTGATTGGTGGCCTATGAGCAGCGGATGCTCGTGTGTGCACGGGGGGTGGGGGGAAGGGGGTGTCTTAACAGGTGATGATGGCGATGAAGGATGAAATGTGCAAACATACCATTTTAAAACTACTGCACAGTACAATTTAACAGGGTAAACTACAGCCAAGCACTATGTATGTCTCTCGCCTGACTCTAGCATTCAAGAAGCTGAAGGAGGGAGGACTCTGAGTTTGAGACCAGCTGGGCCACACAGTGAGTCCCTGGCCAGCCAGGACTGTGAAACCGTGCCCCAAAACACACAAAAAAGATGAACTGTATGATCTATGAGCTATATCTCAGAAAAGAAGCTAATGTACGATTCAGGACAGTGGGTGGCACAGGATGCTCAGCCTAAGTTCTCTATCGCCTAAGTGGTGACGTGACAGACCTCTGCCTTAAAGAAGGTACCTAAGAGTGTCTTATTTATATACATTAAAGGAGCATTCCCAGGGCTGGGGAGATGGCTCAGAGATTAAGAGCACTGGCTGCTCTTCGGGAGGACCTGGCTTCAGTTCCCAGAAACCACATGGCAGCTCACAGCTGTCTGTAATTCCAGCTGCCGAGGATCCAACACCCTCACACAGATACACATAAAGAACACAACACAATGCACATAAAATAAGTAATTGTTTTTAAAAAGGCATTCCCACATTAAGATCCCCAATTTCATCCCTTTTGGGAAATGACAGCAATGTTATCTATCTTCATTAGCATATGAGGTAGATGAGCTCTGTGCGCAGCAAAATCCAATGAGAAATCCTTAAAGATCTGTACATTTGACTCTGTGTAAAATAACTACAATGAAAAACAAAGCCAGTGTGTTCATCTAGCTCTTTGTTGAAAATAAAAAAACAATAACTAGGTCGAATAATTGAACCGTGTTATGACACTGTGAGGTTTTGTCATTCTTTCAGAAATATATATAATTTTAATGAAATGAATTCAGACCTTTAATGCTATAGGATCAAGATTGAAATCCCAAACATCTCCAATCAAATCATCCAGTGCGTCCTCAATTCTTCTCAACTGAGATGTATACTCCTCAAGGAATTTCCCGTAGTTCTTAAGCTGGACTTCAGCATGAATTTCTAAATTTAAAACAGAAAGCTACAATTACAACTGATGAATGGCAGAAAACTAGCTTCAAGTAATCTCAAACAGAGCAGCAAAACACGGTCAATGATTACTTTGGAGTGTCTTGCTTCATGGAAGTAGGTTCCAAAGTTAAACATTCGGCTTTGAATTTTCTCCACCTATGTGAAAGTAATTAAGACCTGCAACCCTTTACCCTAGGGCCAGCCTGAGTCACGCCTCAGACAACCCAGGGCCAGAAGCTAGCCTATGTCTTTTGGTCACGCATGACTCTGCCGCAAAGGTTATCAGCTACCTGATGGGAAGCAGGTACAAAATTCTGTGTTATACAGCAAACTGTTAAAAGGTTGGTTAATTGTATACATAGTAAAATGTTTAAGAATACAATCAAATCTATTTTACATGTAGGTTTTAGACCTGCTACATTGTATTACTATTTCTATAATTCCCAACTTACCAAAATGCTTTACTTGTTCAATTTTTTAATTATTATAATCAACATATATAAGCCAGATAAAACATACTGGCTGAGGTAGGGGCTGGAGAGGTGGCCTATCCCCCGAGAGCACTGGCTGCTCTTATTACGGGGGTTCAGTTCCCAGCACCCATGTGTCGATTCTGTAACTCTAGACCCAGGAGACCCAACACCAGGCTTCTGGCCTCTGCAGGTACTGCACACACATGTAAGACGATAAAACATAACAAAAAGACAGCTGGGACCCACAAAATGTATATATTAATACATGACCTTAGGCTTAAAGCCACTCAAATCAGTTGGACTTTTCAGAAGTCTATTCACCAAAATTAATAAACAGTCCATCTTACACCTAAGAATTCATTACTGATTCCAAAACTTCAACTTAAATTCAGTTCTTTGTCGTCTTAAAAAAAGGTTTTTTTCCCTTCAAATTTGAAGTGTGGAGCCATTATGAAATAAAGTCCTGACTCACACTGTGTGAAACAAAGACACCTGTCCTCTATTTGCTACTGAGGCTCTGAATCAGGGGCATCAATTCAGTTCACTAAGACTGCTGTCTCAATATAGCACTCACTCAGTTAAGTTTGGAAAACAATTAGTCTAGATATGAATCAAAGTCCAAAAACTAATGGAAACCAGACAAAGAGAAATCTCTTACCTACAGCTAACAACCCTGTGTTAATGTCTTACTCTATGACATGGGAAATGACCAAAGTATCTCTTGACCAGCAGATGGGTTCTTAAAGACTGCACTAAAAAAACACGCTCCTAGGTGAGCTGGTTAGACCAAGGTTAGAAACACCTGAAAACCTGCCGAAGCGTTTAAGCTCTTTGCTGATAAGATATCTACAGCTCCAAGCTCGTAAAAGTTAAAAAGTGCACGCCACACTTCCCTCCCAACAAACTGCCTTTCTTGGTTTATTTTTCTTACTCTTTTTTTTAACTTAGGATACAATGTTAAGGGCTTTATCACAACATTTACACACACACACACACGTGTGCTCACATTGTGTCCTCACCCATGCTCTCTCCCCCCTCCTTTCCCCAGTCCTGATTTCCCCAACCCTCTAGGGTCTAAAACAATGCTCATGCAGTATTACGATTAATCATTCTACTTCAAACCCTATATACCTTCATTCCAACTTCGGTCAGATGCAACACAAAACAACACCTGACAAGGTGCAGTTCACTTTAAAACCGAAAATACAAAGAACAAAAGTCGCTATTTACCCTTTCGCCCAGATCTTTAGGCCGCACACGACCTAATACCTTAAGGAATGTTTCCTGAACTACGCACAGCACAGGACCCTGACGAAGCTCGGTGGGATATACAAATCTGCACATGCTAAGTCTCTAAAATAATCCGCGACTCAGCTGTAATTTTTAAAAACGGCATTCCTACTTTGGGGAAAGATACGCATTTTAAAAATTCTCAAACAACTACCCCAATTTCTCTTCTATTACTTAGAAGATAAGAAACAAATCAATCTCAAGAGTCTCTCTAATCTAATTAGGTTGGCCTGTACATATCTCACTGACACAAACTGCGAGGCTTTCAGGGTTGTACCTCTGATTTTAAAAATAAAACCGGACGACTCGATTTCATTAAGCAACTGCGAAGCAGATCTTGTAAAAATAGTAACAAAATAAATTAAATTTAAAAAAATTTCAGCTGCAATGACAATTATAGAAGGGTTTTTTTTTAACCATATAAAATCAATAAAAGGCCTAGAAGGGATGACATTCCGTGTTATCTGATGTTTTGGTTTTGGCTTTTTTTTTTTTTTAATGCCAGGAAGAGTTATTTTTCCGCTATCTTCTACGGTTCTAGGAACGCGAACCCAAACTTCAATAAAGTTGATTTGAGAAGCAAAAAAAGGAAAACAGGAAACCGAAACGGGAACCCAGACTCTTCTCGAACCGAAGGCTCAGAGCATCTGGCGCCAGCCCTGGGATGGAAATGGGCATCCCGGGGAGGCTGGCCTGTCGTGGCGAGCCCCCAGGGAGCGAGCATCGCTGGCCGGTCCCCAGCCTCCGGGAGGGACACCGGGGGCACCCGAGCGGCTCGACGCGACCCCGGCAGTCACGCAGCGCCGCGTCCCAAGCCGCGGGAGAGTCCCCAGCGGCCGGGCCGCGCCACCCGGGCCCGCCTCGCCCGACGCCCGGAGACTCACTCTGAGAGCCGTCGTCCACGCGGTCGAACTCCCAGTCCGGCGACAGAGTGTCCACGGCCATCGCCGCGGCGGCACCTCCCACAGACACAACCCCGAGCAGCCACCGCCGCGACGCGGGCCTCACCCCAGCCGCTGTCACGCCACGTGATTTCCGGCCCCTGCCCCGGCCCCGCCCCCGCGCGCCGCAGCCAGTGGACGCTCGGCCCTGCGGACCGCGGGGGCCGCTGGGAAAGCGAGTCCGTGCGCCTGCTCCCGGCGCGGCCGCCATAGTGACGGTGGCTGTTGGCATCCTGCATCCTTTCCCTGGCCTCGCTGCCGTTTGCGTCTGTTCTCAAGCCACATTCAGTTTCTCCTTGCTGCGTCCAGGCTGTTTAAATACCTGAGGGAGCTACTCTATCAGTCTAACGGGGAAAGAGCGGAAATAACGGGGTGGGGACCAACGCAAAGACAGGGTCCTACACCAGGACACTGTCCTAGCCCTCGGACCAAGATGCCTGCCTCACCAGCTCTTTTTTGTCTTTACCCTCGCGGTTCCCGCCCCGTGCACGTCCTGCCCCATTTGTTTTTTTGGTTGGTTGGTTTGTTTTTTGACAAAAGACCTCTGTGTAAGCCGGGCGGCGGTGGCGGACGCCTTTAATCCAGCACTTGGGAGGCAGAGGCAGGCAGATCTCTGTGAGTTCGAGACCAGCCTGGTCTACAAGAGCTAGTTCCAGGACAGGCTCCAAAGCCACAGAGAAACCCTGTCTCGGGAAAAAAAAAAAAAAAAAACAAAAAACCTCTGTGAATAAAAGAGTAGTGACTTTAAGAAGGCTATCAAACAGCCTCACTACGGGACTTGGTTTACACCCAGCACTGCTCTTCCTCTCTTGTTTGGAAGAAGGTGGGGTTGGAATTCTACATTTACCCTAAAGTTTACAGAAAAAGCTTTATATCAGCCCGGTTTTTAGGAAGTGCTGATACGAAACAGTCTAGAGAGCCATCAAAAAGTAATTACATAAAACTTAATCATTCATACTCTGAATTCCTAGAGAGCTATGTAATGAAATGGGTCTCAAATGGCGTGAAAAACGGACCGGAGGCGATTTTAGAACATCGCATATTTGCCGTTAAATTACAGTCTAGGTAAAGATGCCCAAGTGGTTGCAAAGACATAGGAGAATTCAAATCTCATTAAGACAATGGTTTACTTGGGGAAGAGTAGAAGCTGATAAATACAAAGCGACTCTTATATTCTTCTTGTCTATTAAGTGAATCTTTCGCAAGTAGAGTTTTTTAAGTTATTTGCACTATAAAGTACCAAAAATCAATAAAGAATATTCTCTTGAAAAGCAAGTTCTGAGATGTTGAGGTTTGGACATGGTTTTGAGACAAGATCCCATTATCATAGCCGAGTGGCCCTGTGGCTCCTGGGCCTGTGACAAGGCGTTAGACTGAACCGTCCAAAGATCTGAGCCAAAAAGTGACCATCTTCTTTGTAAGACGCTGATCTCAAGAGCGTGTTGCGGTGACAGCCGTCACACCCGAGGACTTCCTGCGCCTCTGCCTTCAGGACGTCCCGTTGGAATGTTCGGCGTCTTTCTGTAGTTGGCAGGGTTCTGGCAGCCTTCTTTAGCTTCCGTATGGTAGCTGTTGGCAGCTTCCGACTCACATCATCACAAGACTAAATCCATCCTACGAGAGAAAAGGAGCACGCTCAACTGATAACTCGAACAAAAGTCCCAGAATCAAGTCTTGCCAGTAGTGATTGCCTTCCTCGGTACTGGAGCACACTTCCCAGCCTGTCTTGGAAACAGAAAGAACGGGAGGAATGGACTGATTGGCTTCGCGTGGGTCACGTGCTCCGCGGATGCAGAGAGCAAAGGAAGGAGCAACCCTACAGGAATCGTTTAGCCTAGGAGTGGAAGAGACTAGCCTATATGGAAACCAGTGTCTGTTTTGTGCATAAGGAGAGGGTGTATATGGTGGGGGGGGGG
>JAQHUG010000261.1:11420-23748 GCA_028555095.1 Dicrostonyx torquatus | reverse complement strand
TAAAGTGTGATACGCGAAGGATCCTCGTGTGGTGGTCGTTCTTCCCGCGGGCCGGGGGGCGTCCGCCTCAAACACTACCAAAAATTTTTGTGTCATGGTGCAACTGGTACCTCGGGTGTTTTATCACCCAACTAACACCTTAAGAGATTTCAATGACAAGTGTCCCACATGCTTTCGGAGAGAGCCGGTCACCTTAACCCTGGCAGTCTTACTGGGATTTGGGATTGCCTTGATCCAAGATCCCCAATATTATAATGAGTTATGGGTTTCCATAGACGGGGATATACGAGCCTTAAAACACCCATGTTTCAATCAGAAGTGTCACTCTGAAGGATGTAGGTCTATGTGCAGCCCTAGGTGAAGGATGCTGTTTCTGTGCCGACCATTCAGGAGCCATCAAGGACTCCATGACAAAACGAAGAAATAGGCTATGTAAGAGACAAAGGGACCAGGAGGCCCGGCAAAGCTGGTTAGAAGGATGGTTTGACTGATCACCCTGGTCAGTTTACATCCTGCCTCCTGGTGACTGGAGAAAGATGAAACCCACAAGGCCGAGATGAGCGAACCTGGATTCTGTTTGAAGGCCTAGAAACGGGCACTATCAGAGGTCCTGATCATGGCTACACAATGAGAGGTAACCATGCCACGTCATCACACTGGTGCCGAAGCCTGGGTGAGGAAGGTCTATAGGGCTCTCCCCATTGCTGATCAAGTCTGCTAGGGTCATTCACAATGGTGACAAAGCCTGGGTGAGGGAGGAAGGACTATAGGACCCTGTAGGAGCTGATGGCACTGAGCGACATCTGGAAAACAGAGACTTGCGCCATATGTTTAGAGTTTGGCTGATCAGCGTCCTTTTTATACATTGAGCCAGTAACTTTTGGCGCCATATGTTTAGAGTTTGGCTGATCAGCGTCCTTTTTATACATTGAGCCAGTAACTTTTGGCTTTTGTTTCGTTGATTTTTATTGAGCTCTAAATTTTTCTCTGCTCCTCTCCACGCCAATTCTCTCCCCTTGAACCCTCTCCCAAGGTCCCCTTGCTCCCAATTTGATCAGGAGATCTTGTCTTTTTTTCTATTTCCCATGTAGATCTATGTATCTCTCTCTTAAGGTCTGCATTGTTGTCTGTTCTCTGGGATTGTGATTTGTAGGCTGGTTTTCTTTGCATTATGTTTTAAAATCACCTATGAGTACAAAATAATTGATAATAACAGTAAGTGATAATTGTCTTTCTGTGTCGAGGTTACCTCAGACACAAGGGAGGATGTCTCCATGTTAACAGAAATTTACCAATTTACCCCACTGGAAATTTAGACCTGTCCTACCATTAGTGGATTAGGAAGCCAACAAGATTAAAAACTTACCACTCATCCAGTCCACTGAAAAGACCTTAAATAGGAAATGAAGAAATTGTACTCCCAGAATTCCAACAATTATGGGGAACGGCTAAGAGATGAGACATCATTTTCATTATTAGAGGCCCCACATGCCTGTCCTGTCCATCCAGCTTAGATTGATTCATGAGGCTAGACATCGATTACAGAGGGGTGTGGCCATTCTAGCTACCTCCAGCCAGCAACCCTCGAAACACCCTGTTGGCAATGATCCTCTGCACACCCAGGGGGTTTGGGGAGCGTTATGGCAATCTGGCCTCAGGCTACCCCACACAGTTGGCTTCAAATAATCTCAGCAGGACCTAGGAGACAGAGCTCAGGTGTTATTGAACAGAAGACGCAAAAATTTAAGAACAAGGAAAAGTATGACTTAAGATTTCCCAAGATCAAATTCTTGGATCACGCTCTTTACGATGAGCACACCTTGTCCCTAGGTATCCCAGCAACTTTAATGCTTGAGACAGGATTCAGGAACAACAACAAAAGAATATTAAATTATTTGTATATGTAAGAGTTATACAGGTTAAACCCTACAGGAGCTACTGTCCCATGCCTCCCACATACAGGAGGACACATTGCCTTAGGCCATCTATACCTGGTATTTAGACAGCAGCTCCTTTTTATATGAGGGGAACCAAATAGCAAGCTATGCCTGCTGTGGTTAAATTAAAAATGCTGCAGGATCCCCGGCAACAGTAGGCAGCAGAAACGCTGTAGGTCCCCAAGTGGTGGTAGCGGGCCATGTGGCGGCAGGCAGCGGGCCGAGAGCAGCCAGTCACAGGAAGAAGTGGCTGCCAGTCCCCGAGCGGTGGCTGGTCCAGGTAAGGGAGACACGTGGCGGGCGGGCAGGAGCCAGAGACATGGATAGGCATGCCATGCAGAGTAAAGTTGAACATTTATTAAGTGGGTTATTGAGGAGAAGGAAAAAGGAGAGAAGGTGGGGGGAGAGAGAGGAGATAGAGAAGAGAGAGACGTGGGGGAAGGGGAGAAGTGGGGAGAGAGGCAGAAGGTGCCTCTCCGAGAGAAAGACACAAAAGAGAAAGAGCTCTCAGGCAGGAAGCTGAAGATCAGCCTGCCTCAGTGGATGGGGGAGGGAGTGGGCATGGCTTGTCTCTTAAAGGGACAGAAATCATTACAATGCCTTAGTGCCAGAAACTGGGGTGGTCGAAGCATAGCACTCCCCAACCACACCACTAACCAACAGGCTGAAATAATAGCTCCTGCTGTGGCTTCCAATTGGCTCAAGAAAATCTACACTGATGTTTTATTTCTATTTTAATAATTAAAGCTTGATTGAGAATCAAGAGTGCAAAGACAGGCACTAGACGCTAGGGAGTGGTAGCACACACCTTTCATCCCAAGACACAGGAGACAGACAGAGATGAATCTTTCCGAGTTCAGGGTTACCCTGGGCTATCCAATGTCTATCCAGAAAAGCATCTAGGTAGGGCCGGCTCACACCTGCAATTTCCGAGTGACACACCTTTAATCCCAGCAGTAGGGAGGTGGAGACAGGCACAATACAGCTGAGCAAGGAGAGGAATATGAAGAGAACACACAGGAGCTCACTGTAATGTGGAGTCCGAGGTTGGGTGGAAACACTGTGCAGTCTCAGTCTGAAGATTTGTTGAAACAGGATTGCCCATTTCACTCTGGGGTAGAGTTAAGAACCGGTGTCTGACTGCTTTGCTTTTTACTATTCATGCTACAGAAATCCCTCAGCGTTCACGCAAACTCCAAATGTTTTGTTTTTCAGAGAAACTGGGTTTCTCTTTAACTTTGCAGCCTGTCGTGGAGTCACCTCTAGTAGACTAGGCTGACCTTGAACTCACAGAAATCTGACTGCCTCTGCCTCCGGAGTGTGGGAATTAAATGCTTGCGCCACCAGCACCCAGCCCAAATATGCTGTTCGTAGCCTCCTGTGCCATGATGCCATCTGGAAGCCCATGGGCCATGCCCAAGGCAACTGCAGCAGCTATCCTGCCTGCAGTGGTGAAGGAGCAGCGGCCCTGCCCTCTCTTATTCAAACAGGAGCCACGGCCAATGACCTACAAACAGCCCATAGACCATCGGCTGTGGCCCTCAGTACACAACAGTTAATTAACGCTCACGTTCATACGTCTGTTATGAGTCTGAAACAGACTGATTCACTGGATGAAGAGACATAAACTTGCGTTACCTAGTGAGAGTCAACTGTGATCATCACTTCAGTCCTTGTACAGACGACCACTGAGAGACAGCCAACTGCAACCATGGCATCTAATGTTTATTAGACTGACGTGACATCTTACAAATGACATCATGCAACTTAATCTAGACACGAGTTGAGCCACTGGATTTGTGTACCCGTTCTTTGGCCAAGTGTGCAATCACATAAAATTCCTCTTAGCCTCGTCTAAACTTCTTGCATGGTGCCTTTTGAAAGGGGTGGTGGGGGCCCTAATAATTCTGCTTAAGCGTGTCCTACAGCTAAGTTCACAGCAACAAAATTCAGTATGGCAAACCTTCCAATAACAATGGCTTTAGAGCACACAGAGCCAAAACATCCAAGAGAGGTGGTCCATGAGTGGACAATACAAATTTAGAGAGTCCACAAGAGACCCTAAACCTCGTATAAAGTGTCTGCTTCATTTTGTGAGGACCTCCTGGGGACCTAGGCCTTCGAGTGCTGGAAATCAATGAGGGGTAAGAACTGGCTTGGCAGGTCAACCAAGATAGGCATAATCCACAATGCTGATGACACTTACAGCAGGCAAGGTAACGGTTCCTACCGGACCTCCATGACATAGCATAGAGGAGAAGCCTGCGTGGGGGCGTTGTGATTTCCAGTGTCCAAGTCGCTGGCCTCATGGAGTACTGGCCGGAGTAGCCTTGGAGGATTGTGTGCTGCTCTAGAAGGTTATGCGGTTGTTAAAGTATGGGGGTGGGGTCTTTGCAGTTGGCAGGTGGCTAAGCTGAGCCACGTGGGCATGGACTGTGGTGATGGGCAGGCCAAAGGCACCGGCCATGTGGCTGACAATGGGTTAATGTAAGTTATGGGAGCTGGTAGGAAGACTGAGCTAATGGGCCAATCAGTGTATTAACCTAATGTAGACTCTGCATGATTTTCTTTGGGGCTTGCCGGCTGTGGAGTACCGGGCGGGACAGTAACCCCAACGAGCCAGCCCTCATGTTACAGTTGTGATTTGGCTTGATTGGGAATTTTGAGTCAGCAGAGAGCTGGCGTTAGGAAATTTCCTAAAGGGAGCATGCGATCACATAGGAGAACTGCAGTGACAGTCAGATACTCAGTGATAGTCCCCTCACAGGACACACTGTGCGAGTCCTGTCCCTCAACAGATACTTGTATTTCTCATGTGTCGCCCTTCTAAATTTTTTTTAACAAATGAATAGAATACTATCCATATCGGAAGTAAAAGCAAAAAGCTTTAGAATTTGAGTATAGATAGGACAAAGACTCAGTCACTTGGGACCTGCTTCTTGGTGGTTACATCACATTATTACCCAGTAGTTCAGCTTCCTTATTCGGAGCAATGGATTCTGGGAAAGGCAGGCCCAGGTGCCCCTAGGAATAGTTCCTGGCTTTGCAACACTGTCAAAGGATAAAGAGCAGACCGGACATGCTGTCATCTTACAGTCGTGGCTTGGAAGGTATTCTCGTGTGGCAAGCTCAGGGAGGTCTCCTTTTGCTCCATCTAGATCTGAGTGACATGGCACCTGGTATTCACTGGTCCCTTGTGACTCCAGGGAGGAGTCCAGACACTTGATTGCTCTGGTCTGGCTGCTGCAGGACAAACCAACTCTGCCTGGGTGACTCCATTTGGTAGCTTGGTTGTATTTCAGTTTTTGACTCTGGCTTCCATTTCTGGTGAAAGGCATGGTAAAGACCTTTCACGTGGTGAGAGTCCTCCCGGGCAGGGAAGGAGTGCTCAGCACATGGTCTGCTGAATTCCTAACTGGAGCACTGATTGCTCCATCTTGGTCAACTGAAGTCGGGGTCAAATCTTTTCCTATTCCCCCCCCCCAAGACAGCGTTTCTGTAGATCTGAAACCTTTCTTGGAATTCACTCTGTAGAGCAGGCTGGCCTTGAACTCGGAGATCCACCTGCCTCTGCCTCCCTCAGTGGTATTAAAGGCCTGCGTTGTCACCACTAGGCCCTTCAGCTAAATTTTACTTTTGTGTAATTTAATGATTTCCAAGTACGCTCACTGTCCTCAGAAAGGAGGTCATTCCTTCCATGGGCCCTTTCCTCAGGTCTGCAGGGCCTCATTCCAGCCGTTTCTTCCGCTTCATCTCTCCCATGTATCTTTTCCTTCTTCACAGAAGCACTGGTAGATCTGCTTATCTGTCATGCTAGATTCAAGTGACAGAGAAAACAGCTGTGCACTGTGGGGCTTTTTCTTCACTGAAATTTTGCCCACAGTGTCCATGAGCGGTTCGCTGATCGGCTTCTCTCTCCGTCCCGTTTTCCTCCTCTGTCCTTCTCCCTCTCTGCTTCCACTCAATCATTCCCAGTGTTGTCCCAGGAGATGTGTGATTGGTTGTTTGCAGGAAGCTGAATTGCCAGCCGCCATTACAAGGTGGCGCCGAGTAAACCACTCCATATTAGGCAAGGCTGCAAGACAGAACCTCCTGCATGCGTAGTAACGCATAGCAATCGCGGCAAATCCCGTGGCCGGGGACATGGACAGACGAGCAAGTAGCCAATCCAAGCATGACCCGTGTCCATTCTCCCTATATAAGGAGCTGCCGTTTAGTCCTCGGGGCTCCTCGCTCCCTGCTCTCCCTTCAACCAAGAGGCTCCATTAAAGCGTGATTTGAGAAGAATCCTCGACTGGTGGTTGTTCTTCCCTGCTGGTCAGGGAGTTCGCCGCAGTTGTCTTGTTATTTTATTATTGATTTTTATTGAGCTCTAAATTTTTCTTTGCTCCCCTCCCCCTTCAACCCTCCCCCAAGGTCCCTGTGCTCCCAATTTACTCCCTTTTCTTTTTTTAAATTGAATTATTAATTATGCAGGATTCTTCCTGCATGCATGCCTTCAGGCCAGAAGAGGGCACCAAATCTCCTTTCTGATGGTTATGAGCCACCATGTGGAAACTAGGAATTGAACTCAGGACCTCTAGAAGAGCAGTTCATGCTCTTAACCTCCGAGCCACTTTTCAACAATAAACCTCCAACAAGAGTACTTTGTACAGTGTGATTTGACCTCACTGCATCGAATGAACAACAGCAACGCTGAGATGGTTACTAAATTTAAATCTTAAATCAAGTGCAGTCCACGTGAGTTACTCACAGAGGACCCAGACAAGTACAGGCAGAGAACAGAGGGAGGCTTGCAGACATTCACAGCCTTTTCCATCTGGTAAGGAGGAGCAAGGGTTGATGCTCTGTTGCTTCTTAGCCTATCAGGTTTGGAGCCCGATACCTGACTACCAAAACTGACCAGTAACAGAATGCATACAAATGCTGCATTTGATGTCCGACATGCTGCACAACACCATGCTGCAGCTGTCAGCGTGCCACTTCTCACAACTGCCTCAGGTCACTGGCTCTTCCCACTAGTATGTGTCGAAAGCCAATCACACCCCACAGTGAACCCATCTGTCACACTGGAACAGGGATTCTAACGTTTCTAATCCTCCATTCGTGCACACAGAATGCGGCAGCGTCAGTGGAAACCCGGTGCACACACCCCTGGGACCTCAGCTTCATGAGGCCAACTGCAGTTTATCCTCACTCCAGTGCATTCAGTGCAGCTGCCCGTTGCAATCCCATCACCCACAACGCTAACCCTTCTGCCTGGGCACTACCCACCCCACCAAACAAACAGTCAAGGGCTATCGCTGTAGCTGTAGCTGGCTGCCCCTCAGCTTTCCCTGGCTCCAATCCATGCAGTAGAGCTGCAACCCACTGCAACCCCAGGACCCATCACCCACCACTCAAGTCCTCCTGTCTAGGCAACCCGCCACCCAACAAAACAGTCATGAACCATCACTGGAGCTGGATACCACTTCTAAAGGCTCTGTGCTGCAGACAAACCGGTTAAGTCATTCAACAGGCAGATCTGCTGAAGCACCTGGGTGTTTTTCAAGAAAAAAATCTTACGACCCTAAGAATGGGGAGCAGGGGAATGGGCAAAATGGCCTGAGCGACTTCCGGGAGCAGGAAAGCAAGGCCTGAGAGAGACGATCAAGTAAAGCTTGGGAGACCTCCGGGAACGGGCGGGCCGGAAAAGAGAAACCTCCGGCAATTGTGAAGCCATGATCGGGCGACCTCTGGGAGTGGGCACAGAAGGCCCACCCGAGCTCTTGGAGTGCTACCAAAGCTCTGGGAGAGCCGAGAAAGCAGAAACATGAACGCAACTGCTGTGGGAGCACATTCTGCTCCTTCAGCCACTTGGACATGATCTCTTATAATTTAAAAAGCATCGAGAACCTGACACTGGGGATTAATTGAAAACTACATTGCACATACAGACCCCAGTGATGGGGAACGGTTTTAGCCTATCAGGCTAATAGCCACGCCCCGCCATTATTATTCGGGGTTGGACCATCAGGTCCCAATTAGGTATAAAAGATTGGGTTCACGTGGGTAGGGCTCGCTCTCTCTGCGGATCGTGGTGGATGCACACGCGGGATCCAGGGTCTGGTATGGTATTCTTTACCCTTATTAAAGTATATATATTAAGGATAGCTGGCCTGGGCGATAATTTAATATATTACACACCCCGGAGTTCGGGACAGGTAGAGAGAATGAACAACACCATAAAAGAGACCCTGACCAAATTAGCACTCGAGACTGGGTACAGCTCCTCCCCCAGCCTTGTTCCGTGTGCGGAACACCCCACCTTGACTTGGACTATATCCCCCTATGAGATCCTGTATGGGGGAACCTCCCCCACCCCTTGGCCTCCTTAAGAGTCCTTCCTGAGCCATCGACTCACAAACCCGATCTGCAGGTGTGGTTGAAGGCCCTCCAGATTGTCCAAGTCCAGGTATGGAAACCCCTGGCCGCCACCTACCGGCCCAGACACTCAGAGATCTTGCGCACATTCCAGGTTGGCGATTCTGTTTATGTCCGGAGACATCGGTCCCAGAACCTTAAACCTCACTGGAGGGGACCCTACACCGTACTCCTTACAACACCTACCACCCTCAAGGTGGAAGCCATTGCAGCCTGGATCCACGTCTCATGCTAAACCGGCATCTCCACAAGGCGACCCAGAACCCTCCGAATGGAAGCTCCAGAAGTCAAACCAGCCTAATTCTGTTAGGACTGCTAAAATCTGCCCTGATGCCCCTGGCTGTACATGGTAACCCCCATGCACACCAATGACTCACATGGCAGGTCCTGACAGGTGGAAGGACTATCTTATGGGAACTCACAAAGGAGCCTCCCCCCCAAAGAACATGGTGGGCCTACTCTGTACCGAGATATCTGGCATAGGAGACTTTGAAGAATTTGCGGAAACCCTCATCCTGAAACTACATCTTAGTCAGGGCCAACTATGCTCACCCAGATGAAAGACGTTGGAAGGAAATGGGCCAGGGGCTCTGCCAAAGCTGGTGCCACCTCCTACAGATAAATTTCACTTAACCAGGGAAAAAGGCTATGGGTTGGATGTCGGGATATTCATGGGGACAAACAGATGACTGTATTATATTTAAGATCGGACAAAAAATTCAAAGTCTAACAAGCCTGCCCATAGGGCCTCATCAAATGCTGGCTGAACAGGGGCCCCCAGCCAAATCCCCCCCCCCCCCCCGACCGATAGGCCCCAATCAGGTGCTTTCTGACCAAGGCCAAATAGCCCTGACCGAGGTAGAGCCCCCTGCAGAGCATCTGGATAGAACACCAAGTCCCATACATCCTTCTATGGCTGCTGCCGCATGGGATACTCCCTTGTCTCTCTGCCGACATTCTCCAATACAGGCCAGCCATTGTTTAACTTAATACAGGGCGCTTTCTCCTTGCGAAATAGCCCTGATCCCAGCTTGACGCAGTCCTGCTGGCTATGTCTATCAGCAGGACCCCCCTATCACGAAGGGAATTATCCAGAAGTTTTAACAACATCACCTCTCATGCATCCTGTAGTTGGGGGCAACAGAAAAAGTTAACTTTGACAGAAGTTATCAGGAAAAGGCCTGTGTTTGGGGACTCCAACCCCTCAAATCAAAACCTGTGCAATCAAATTCTCCCTAGTGCCAGAACGAGAGAAAACAGGTACCTGGTACCCTCCATTGACCTATGGTGGGCCTGTAGTACTGGGCTGACCCCTTGTATCTCGCTCGACTGCTGTCTTTAATAATGTCACAGATTTCTGTGTGCTGATTCAGTTAGTTCCCCAAATTCACTATCATAACACTTCCAGTTTTGAGGATGAGTTCGACCTAGGCCCCAGCCACCGAAAGAGAACTGGCTACCATCACTAGAGCAGTGATGTTACGTCTAGGATTGGTCCACAGCCTTAGTTAAGGGAGACCATTTGGAACAGATGGCCCAGATGTCTGAGTTCTACGTGCAGAACAGATTCAAGATGCTGCCTGAGATGAAGACTCACAGCATACTCCAGTCAGGACTTGATCATAACTCTAAATTTCCTTTAGGTCCCCATAAGATTATCAGCGCCCCCAACCAGCCGGAAGAAGCCTGGAATATTACACCCACATTCCCAAAGAATGGAGTATAGATATTTCCTTTGTTTAAAAACAGAAGGGGGGAGCCGGGCGGTGGTGGCGCACGCTTTTAATCCCAGCACTCGGGAGGCAGACAGGCGGATCTTTGTGAGTTCGAGGACAGCCTGGTCTACAAGAGCTAGTTCCAGGACAGGCTCCAAAGCCGCAGAGAAAACCTGTCTCAAAAAACCAAAAAGTGGGGGAACGGTGGAGGACAATTCTGTATTCTGTCAATCATGTTTTAAATAAACGCTGATTGGCCAGGCATGTAGTATAGGTGGGAAAACCAGACAGGAAGTAGAGGTGAGAACAGGAGAATTCCGGGAAGCAGGATGCTCCCTTGGTATTCCTATGCAGACCACCAAAGAGGCAACATGCGAGCTGCCCGGCTGAGAAAAGGTACCGGCCATGTGGCTAACACAGGTAAGAACACTGGGTTAATATAAGTTATAAGAGCTAGTAAGAAGACTGAGCTTATGGACCAGTCAGTTTATAACCTTAAAAAAAAAAAAAAAGACCGTAACAGCCATTCGGAGTCCTTCTCCCCTAAGGCTAAGAGACCCTGATGCTGCGTCAGAATAAAAATCCTCTTGCTTTTGCAACAACTGTGGCATGTGAGTGGTCTCTTGGGGCAACCCCTCCTCGGAAATTGGGCTTTAGGGTCCAACAGAGGCAGGCAAATCTCTGAGTTCGAGGCCAGCCTGGTGTACAAGAGCTAGCTCTACAAAAGCTACAGAGAAACCCTGTCTCAACCGGAAAAAAAAAAAAAAAAGGAGAAAAATTGGCAAAAAGCCTTGAACTAGTTTGCACCTTTTCCCTGATGCAGGTTTACAGATCCAAATAGTTTCCTGGCTGCAGTGATATTTTACTTTTATTTTAATAAATATAGCTTGCCTGAAGTTCAGGGAGTAAACCAGCCACCCTGGTCAGTCTTACAGGCTAAGCAGTGGTAACACACCTTGAAGCCACACTTATCATTCCAGCACTACAGAGAAAGGTAAGGCCGGAGGACACAGCCATCAGACAGTCTCATTCTGAGGATTCCTGGGAGCAGGATCGCCATTACGAACTGAGGTCAAGGTAAGAGTCTGGGGCTGTTTTGCTTTTCTGACCTTCAGGTTGAACCCAAAAATCTGCCTCTGGGACTTTATTAATCATGCTACACGTGTCTATGGGCATCAGTATGAAATCAGTAGCCTGAATAGCCTGAGTTGCTGTCTGGGAATGTGGGGGGAGCCAAAGTGAATGACAGACATGATAGAAAATGAACAACAAATTGTATCACAGTTATAGTGACGACGACGACAGTCTGGTACTGGGACAAAAACAGGGAAACCAATTAAATAAAACTTGGGAAAAAACCTGACAAAGTCGTAGCCATTCATAACAAGAGCACCGGAACAAGCTTATTTACCAGATGTTATGACAGAGAGACGTCTGTTCCTAGTAGTACCCACCCATCTACTTCAGAGAAGATGATCCAAAAAACTCCCTATGGAGTTTGCTTTGTGGCAAAAGTTAGCCACTGGGCAAGAAACTGCCTGTGCCTTGACTGCTGTTTTTGTCCAAACTGGACAAGCAGGACCCAGAGGAGCAACTCTCAAACTTTTGCCAAAACAAGGTGGGACTGTCCTTCATAAATCCTGCTTCACGAAAGTCAGATATTCTAGGCCTACAATGAAACACTGAGTAGGACCAAGATAGAATGAGAGTCCAAACGGATTGGACATTAATCAATTCTTGCCTTATATACTTGTATATAGTTATTGTATATATTGTATAGATACTTCCACATGGGTCAAAACCTTCACTTTTTTTAGACAAAATGGGGGACATGTGAGATATTTTGTGTTCTGACAAAGCTTGCTTGGAGTCAGAGGGCGGATCTAGCCGCTAGCTGACCACAGGTTTGGAGACAGGAAGTGGTAAGGCAGAGCAGAGGATGGAGCGCGGCAGATTTAGGAAGCAAGTGCGGCTGCTCTGGTCTGATCTCTCACATTCCTACCCCCAGAATCTGACTCCCAATTACTTACTAGTAAGGCTGACCATATTAACAACTCAAACCTGTGCTAGGAAACTGGATATCCGCCTGCCAAGATGAAAATAGACTCCGTAATTATTCAGCCATGGATAAGGCTGCATTTCCGGGTTCTAAAGGCAGGCACATGTGGGCGGACCCTTGGTCACCCCCTGCTCATGACCCACATGACTTCAACTAAAACCCTTGTGCACATGCACAGGTCGCCCGTCATCAGC
>JAQHUG010000260.1:2875712-2904099 GCA_028555095.1 Dicrostonyx torquatus | reverse complement strand
AGCTCTCCCTGCATGGCCTATCTGTTTCTCACCTACCATGGTCTCCCACTCACCAAGGGGACTCTCCAAGACCTTGGGTGACCCATGGCTGCCCTACTGAGGCCTTATGGGACCACTGCAGCCCCTCGTGGGACAGGCCTCTGGTCCCCCATGTCTTTATAAATGATAACATAACTCTACCAGTTTTTATTTACAATCAAGTTCGAAAATTGTTCTTTCAAGCATATCAAATCTAAGGACTCATTGGCAATGTCAAAATTCTCTCAGACAAGCTCTATTTTCTAATCAGTAGCTTCTTCATAATGAACTAAAGCAGTTACAAACATTAACGGGTCAATATCATAATTCTAGCATAGAGATGAATAATAAACATGCAATTTTGACAAAAAAGTCAAATCACAATTCTCTTGAATCTGTTCTAATCAAAAGACAAGAAAAGGTTTCTGTGATAGCTGAGCTATAAGTCTTTTCTTCTCCTAATGTCTATCTACATTACTGCTTCTAAGTTTCAGAGAAAAGTCTGAATTGTCCCAGTTTTTGAGTAGCAGTGGGACCAGAAGCCACGAGCCGCCGCCGCAGATGGATGCAGGTTAGACCCTAATCACAACATAGCAGAAAAATCCTTTATGCTCTCTCTCCTCACTTCTGAAGAGGGGCTTCCGTCACTCTTTATAATGAGTCTTGTTTTCCCCAGTGTAGAAAATTGAAGTTTCAGTTCTCAGGTCCTTACCTGCAACAGCAGATTGAATGCAATGCTGACCAAATGAGTTCTGTGTCACAAGATATAGTGTGGGTAAAATGTCAAACATTCAGTCAGTGGCCTTGGGTCAGCTCAAAAGCAAACAGGACACACTGAGGTCTGGCAGTTTGTGCAGTAGGTCCACCAAGAAATGAGGGTACACCATTCATCATCACAATCTTCTTTCCCTTCTCAGACTGCAGCATGATGGCATAAGTCAGGAACACACGTTCAGGAAACTCCTTCTGCATTTTCTCTGGGGTCATCAGTAGCTGTGATGTCAACACAGCTGGCATCTTTCTTCGTACACATCGAACAAGACATTCTGCAGGCCATTGTGTTTCACTGTCCTCCTGTGAAAAAGCACAGACATAACTCCAAATTAATACAGGGTTGGGTCCTTTCCATAATCCAGGGAAAGAGGCTAGAGATAATGGGCCAAGCAGTAATTTAATTAATACAATTTCTGTGTGGTTATTTCAGGGCTAGCCTATCTGGGCGGCTGAGGCAAACAAGCAGCTCTCTCCTTGAAAGAGAAACACCATATAAAATATTGATACTGCAAATGTTTATGCAGATAATCATTGATAAAATATTTTTTACCAAAGGTAATGGCAGGTGTCGTTCAGGCAGTGTTGAATAACCCCCTCCACTCCCCAGACAGGGTAAGGCACAATACTTTGGGGAAGGTCCAAGGCCCTCCCTACTATATCTAGATTGAGAAAGGTATCCTTCCAAAGAGAATAGGTTCCTAAAAAGCCAGTTACAAAGAGTACAGATAAATCCTGTTGCCACAGCCAGTGGCCACACAATCTACCCCAGCCATACAACTGTCACCCACATTCAGAGGGACTATGCTGTTTCCTTCCCTGTCTGGTTGGAGTTGGTGAAGTCCCATTGGCTCAGGTAAACTGTTTCAGTGGGTGTCTCAATCATGGTCTTAACCTCTTTGCTCATATTCTCACTCCTAACACTCTTCAGCTGGACTTTGGGAGCTCAGTCCCGTGTTCTGCATGTGTCTTTGCCTCTGCTTCCATCAGTTGCTGGATGAAGGTTTACATTTTCCACCATGAACAATGAATATTCCTGCAGTAATCTTTGAAGTTTCCATGAAGAAGATGGAGTCCCACAATAACACTACCTGGTAGATATGTCGTCTCGATGCTGATAGCACTAGTGTAAGACCTGTTTTGGGTACCAGCTGTTCAACATGGTTCCAACGGAGTTAGCTGAAATGGTGCATTTTTTTTTAAAAAAACGTACTGGCCAGAACTCCAAATAGGAACCTCAGAAAAGCCCTACTGAATACTCACAGACTATCTGTAATTATACCAGACAGTAATCTTGGAACCATCATTTGACTATCACATCCTGTAGAAAGTACATCATCCCCATGACAGCTGGAAGTAAATCTGAAGACAATGTCCCTCTCCCAACAAAATTCGTCCACAGGGTTAGAGACATCTTTTAGGGATTGATTATAGTTGATATCGGGTTGGGTGTTGGGGAAAACTTTTGTAGGCTCAGAGATCTCTTTGCAAAAAAGGGAGAGTTGTTTGAAAATAATAAGGTCCTAAAAGGGAAGTAAGTAACATTAAAAAGCCACATAAAGATGGGAAATACAAAGAGCCTGGATACTATATGTTATTGTCTTGTCTTTGTATTATTTTACTGCTGAGGAAAGAACAAATGCAGCTAAAGGATATTTTTTAGAAATGCTGCTGGATTAATCCAACATATATATTTTAAAAATGCCTTGACATCAAAATTTAGGTCAAAAGGTATGTTACCTTGGAGAAGACGGCATGTGTTTGTTTCCACGGGAAATTAGAGGATGTGGATTCATGCTGGGATAAGAAAAACCAGGTTTGATCAAGAAACACCACCTGAAAAGTCTCTAATGGTAGTGAATCTCTCAGATGATCCAACATTTCATAACACCTCTGTTGCAGTTTCCTCTGAGTTCTACATCTAGAAGAGCCCAAAGACTGCTCGCTGAGATGAGCCACTGGATGGTATCCTGAGCATAGGCGATCTCAAAGGCCCCTCCACAGTGACATGCATCCTCCAACAAGGCCATACTCACTCCAATGAAGCTATACTTTCTAATAATGATATTCCCTATGAGATTATGAGGGCCATTTATATTCAAACTACCAATTCTACTCCTTGCCCCCATATTCATGAAAAATATCATAATACAAAATGCATTCAGTCTAACTCCGTAAGTTTCCAAACTCTATCACAGTCTCAACAATATTTTAAGGTCCATAGTTCAAATTCTCTGCTGAGATTCACGCAATCTCTTAACTCTAGCACCAAATAAAATAAGATAAACAGATTCAACTTTTAATGGCACAGGAGATACATTATGGTTCCAAAATATAAGGAAAGAAGCATAGTGAGGAAATAGTGGACCGAAGAAAGCCTAAATCAGTTGGACAAATTCCAAACTCTATATCTTTAAGGCTGATGTAAAAGGTCTCTTCAGCTTTCGAACGCTATTTCTCTTTCACACTGGCTTAATCTAGTGTTGCCAGCAGTGGTCTTGAGCTCACAGAGATCTGTCTGACTATGCCTCTCGAGTGCTGGGGTTAAAGGTGTCTGCAACTACTTCCTGACCTCGATGACTATCTGGTAGCTTAGCTCTGCACTCTGATCTTCAGGCAAGCTTTATTTGTTAGATCACAAAGTATCACTACATTTCCCCAGTTTGTCTAAAATTAAAAGATTATAATGAATATAAGAAAACAACAAGTACAATAACTATATATTGTACATAATAAGGGTACAATATATACAGGTAATAATTATATTAATAAAGTCTAGTCGTTAGCATCTGACAAATTCAGAGAAAATACTCCATAATCCTATTTTGGTGAGTCCAAAAGACAACACCTAATATTTTTTCTATTTTAACTTGCATTACCACATTTACCACATTTCTGTATCCCCCCTTTTCTTTTAAAACAAGATCCCTGAATCTATTTAGTCTGAGGGATTTAGAGACAGGATCTTGCCTATCCAGCCTGAACATTTGGAGAAGTAAGTACTCTAGTGGCTGGCTTCTCTGCTTCTCTGATATTTCAGCTTTCATGCCCTAATACCTGAGTCTGAGTTTTTATTATTAAGATCAATTAGAATTCACACTACAACTGGCCATGGACCATGAGAGTGGGAGAGCTTGCCCTGCCCCTAACCAACTGCACCACTCTCAGTACAACTGGCCCTGGTGATGTGGGTACAGGTGAGCCAACCTGATAGTGTAAGAGCAGAACTGGATCTGCTCCTTGCTGTGTGCTGCATTGGGTGAGCTAGTCAGGGCAGGGATGGAGAACTCACTCAGGTAGTAACTATAAGGGACAGCTGTCAGGGAGTTTAACCCAGCTACCACCATACCCAAAAGCAGGATTATGAATTAGCCCACCCCAATATCTAATGAATCTATAAACTCTGGAGCAGGTGAAGGGGATGAAGCTACAAACCCCAAACAGCAGTATCTCCATTAAGGCAACAACAGTATATGAAGGAGGAGTCATGGTGATGGCCCAGTGTCATAGTGTAGCAGAAGCCAGAGGCCTCAAACCAGACCAATAAATTATTGCAGTAAACAAAGTAAAGATGTATGGAATAAAAGGTATATTTTGTTGCTGTCTGGGCCACAGCTATAGTTTCCATGCTGAGACTTTTTTATTTTCTTTGTTCATTTATTTTAATTTATTTTACTTTAGAGAAGAGTTCACAAGAGCAGAAGGTGGATGCAAAGAGATGGGGAAATAAATGGGATTGGAATGCATGATGTGTATACTCTCTCTCTCTCTCTCCAAAAAAATGACAAGCATGTTCCCCTTCTCAATTTTTGTATATCCACACAGGAACCACATTTCTACAGCTTTGTGAAGGTTTCCTTTGTTACATTATGCCTTTCCTCCCACCCTCTGGGTTCACAGGTCTCTCTGAAAGGATATGGCCAGGCAGCCGTGCTTCCGTATGTTTGGTCCCTACTGGACAATCCCACTCCCACTTTCTTTTACTAATGAAATTCTTTTTCTGAAAATATTCATTTAAAACCTTGATAAATATCAAGCTCTTGTTTTTTTCATCTAAGAAGACTGGGAAATCCTCATGTTGTTTTTAAAAGTTGGAGGTAACCCAAGTCCCAGTAAGATAGAAGATAATGTGGAAAGTTCTGTGTATATGTTGCTCTTATTGGTTAATGAATAAAGAAGCTGATTTGGCTTATGATAGGGCACAGTAGAGCTAGGAGGGAAAACTACACTGAATGCTGGGAGAAAGAAGGCAGAGTTGAGAAAAGCCATGTAGCTGCCAGAGGAGAAAGACATGAGCCACCACCTAATCTTGCTGGTCGGTCACAAGCCTCATGGTGAAATATAAAATAATAGAAATGCGTCAATTGAAGATATAAGAGCTCTTTAGAAATACACTTAAGCTATTGCTCACACAGTATTGAAAATAATATAGTTTCTATATGTTTGTTGTGGGACCAGGCAGGACAGAAACCTCTTACAATAGCTTGGCAACTAACATGGGCCAGTTAAATCCACATATAACCTGACACAAAAAAATGCAAAGTTAGCCACATAGTTTTAATGGGTGGGCTCTGTTTGCTAGAAGCAAGCAGAGATGCCATGCTTTCAAGAGAAGTCTTCCTGATTCAGCAGTAGCAGCTAAAACAATGCAACTAATTTAAGGTTTCCTCATTTGCACTACTTGCAGGAACAGCTCTGGCTCTCTCAGGAGACTGAGAATTTAAATGGGGTTTGTGAGCAGAGTGCTACAACTTGCTTAATGGCAACAGAGACCTGCTATGACCTGACCCTGGATCTGATGCAGAGATAATGGCCCTCAGAGGCAGTGAACATGGCTCTGTCATGATGGACTGAGTGGAAAAAACAGACAGGGCCTAGGAGTTTGTCTTAGACAAGCCCACTTAGCATTTCAAAGAATAGAGGTAAATAAAAAAAATTACAGATATACAATAAGAAATTCAGACGAAAAAGACCTCTAAATGGGTCACAGTGTTAGATACATGGACTTAGGCTTGAGAAAGAGAGAATAAAAAGAGTAAAGCAGGTTATAATAAAGAGTACAGACAGTCATAGATAAAAGTAATAAAGATAATAAATATGTATTATACTTGTAGATAAAGTAATAAAAAACGACACATAAAGATGGAATATACACAGAGAGCTTACTTCATGTACCTTATTGTGTTTTCTTGAAAGTTTTTGACTGAGAAGGAGCTAAGAAAAGAGAGACATTTCATCATATGGGCTGCTAAGTTAAACAAAAAAAACTGTTTTAAAGGCATCTTGACTTGAAAATTGGGGTCTAAAGATTTGTTGCTTTGAAAAAGAGGTTCTGATTTTTTCCACAGAGGATGATAACCTGTGACTTTCTTCCAGAATTATGTGAATTGTTGGACCAAGACTCCCTAAAAGTTCACCATGTATACCCCGAATAATTATTTCACCTAACAAAAAGCAGGAAACAGTAAAAGAGAACCATACCAGAATTTCCCAAATATTGTCCATAAACATTTATTTACATTTAAAGGTAATATGCTGTAGAGATTTCCATTAGTTGGTCTTGGTTTATTGATACATATTTAAGGTCATTTTTGTTATATTTTTGCTATTGATTGATCTATTTTGTTTGTGCAGATCATTTAAATGTGTAATGTGCAATTAAGAAAAACAGGTTAATAGATAGTCATCTATAATACTCAAGCTTGTAGTCATATTAGTTTAGTTTTCTAGACATACAGAGATGAATTTCAGATGGATAGGTATTCTTCAAACCTTTCAAAGACTAAGAGAATAAGCCATTTAAAACATTTAAGAATGTAGGACTTTTCATGACAATGAGACTCATCTGCTCCTGGCAGCACCAATCTACTTCAAGAAGACAATGGGCTTCAAAGAGTCTCCTAATGGACTTTGTTAGCCATTTTGGCAAGAAACTGCTCTTGCCTGCATTGCTTGATGGTATGCTGTATGACCTGGACATGCTGAACTTGCCTAAGTGAAGGAGACCATCCTTCAGGGTTCCTGTTTCATGAAAGAGTCTGCCAGATATTCTGCAAGACACAAAGAAAGCAACTGATGGACTTTGCCGTTACAAGACAGAAGAGGTCTTCAGATTTCCTGCTCCATGGAAAAGTCTGCTGGATACTTTGGGCCTGTAGGCTAATTGGATGCCCTAATGCTACAGAAGAACTTTTGGCGACAGTCCAGGTAGCAAGAAGTCTCTAGGAATTCTAGAGTTTTGCTTATAATGTTGTTTATAATGCTGTTTTTGTTTATTTAGATAATATCATAGTCTTCTGGACACTTTGATATATTTGAAGTATAGATAGTTATTATTTTCCTTAGTTATGATAAAAGATAGTTACATAAATATTGTGACTAATTCTTGCTTGATACCTGTTTTGTTATATGTAATTTTTCTATGATAAAATTAAAATCTATTTTATTTAGACAGAAATGGTGGAATCTGTAGGAAGTCCTTCTGTATATATAGTGCTTTTATTGGTTAATGATTAAAGAAGCTGCTTTGGTTTGTGTTAGGGAAGAGTAGAGTTAGCAGGGGAAAAAATGGCAGAGTCAGGAGGAGCCATGGAGCCACCAGAAGAGAAAGACGTGAGCCATTAAAGTTCACAAGAGTTGTGGTGAAATATAAAATAATAAATATGGGTGAATTTAAAATGTAAGAGCTAACTGGAAATACACTTAAGCTATTGGTCAAACAGTATCGCTAATTATACAGTTTCTATGTGTTTATTGAGGGACCGGGCAGGGCAGAAACCTCTCACAACATGAAGAAATGAGTACAATGATCGGTGCATACAGTGAAATATTATTCGGGTGTAGGAAAGAATCGGGGAGCACTGGTTCAAGCCATTCTATAGGTGATGTGACACACAGCGAACTTGTTTACTGGGGGTGAGGCATCAAGTGCCCAGGATTGTAAGTAAACGGGCAGATAAAAGGGGCCACTGGTTGCCAAGTGATCCCACCTACAGGAGCTGTCTGACTCAGACATGAGCTGTCATGGCAGAAGGCAGAGCAGTGGCTAAGAAGTTCCTGGGACCGGGAATGCCATAGCTCTGGATTTGTTCCAGATGCCTGGGGCTCTGAGCTTGAGTCTCTAGCACGAAAAGGGGAAAGAACCTCAGGTTTAGAGTGTTGCCTGGAGTACTGAAAGCACATGGAAGCGGGCAGCAGAGGAGGGAGAGGGACAAACAGCTCGTACTTAACGGGTAGGCTTGGTGAAAGCACCCGAGAAGACAAGGACTGTGAAGGACTTGTTCTCGATAGAACCACAGAGGTCTTTGTCTCTCCTAGAAGGCACCCCGGGTGTCAAGGTGGCAAGAGCGCCCCTAGCGAGGGCTGGCTGGGAGTCATCCCACACGTGACACGTCATCAGTGAGAGCAGAAGTGTGACAGAGGACACACAGCGAGGCACAGAGGCGACCGTTGGGATCAGGGGGGAGGCCCAGAGCCCAGCAGGCCAGCAGGGAGCAGCCAGGTAGAGCCGAGCCAGCCCCTCAGGGCACACCTCGAGGCCACCATGCCCCGGACCAGGCAGAGCAGCCGCCAAGGGTCGTCGGCTCAAGACTCTTCTCGTCAGGCGTCTTCTGGTAGTCAGGGGTCGTCTCGTCAGGCCTCTTCTCGTCGTCAGGGGTCGTCTGCTCAGGCGTCTTCTCGTCAAGGGTCTTCTGCTCAGGGATCTTCTGCTCAGGGGTCGTCTCGCCCTGGGCGCTCCTCCAGAGCAGGGCTGACACTGTCTGTCAGTCTGGTGGAACACCTTCTTCGGGAGGCCAGCCATGCCGCGCAACTGAGCGAAAGAGCGCCCATCTTGCTGGCCGCCATCCTCGAGTTCCTGATCCTCAGGCTGCTGGAACTGGCAAGCAGCGAGGCCCAACGCCGAGGTGCCGAGATGTTCATCACCCCGGAGCTGCTGGACGTCACTGCCTACAACACCCTCCTCAGTGAACTGTTCCAGTCCACCACCATCTCTCACGTGCCTCTGCCTGATCCTGGTCGTCGTCGTAGTCGTTGTCGACGTCAATGATGGCTCCTACCTGCTCCTGCCTTTCTGGCTGGCTCTGGGCTTCGGACTGGACTTTATGCCCCATTTATCCATTGAGCATCAGTCCATCCCGCCCAAACTCTCCCTGGCCAGCCCTGCTTGGCTGACAAGCTTTGCCCTTCTGTTGTGTTCAAATTAAAGTTTTCCTTAGAGAATCGCATACATTTGCTTCCCTGCATTTTCCTTGGCAATGGATAGGGGTGGAGGTGGGTGTGAGGGTGGCAGTGGGGGCAGAAGGTGAGGTGGGTCTAGCTGAAGGAACACAGGGGTGGGAGTGATGGCTGGGGTTGCGAGGGACCCACAGCCTGGTTTCCCTAGTTTTTCTTTGGGCTTGAGGAAGGAGTAGGAGGTGGGGGAAGAGGGGGAGCTGGGACTAGTTGCGGGACACAGGGTTATTTGAGGTGCAGGTCTGCAAGGCTGGCATGGATGGTGGGGGAGCTGCTGCTCCGGAGGGAGACAAGGACAACCTGGGAAGGGAACGGCACACAACTTGGCCCTGAGCCAGTCTGGGCCAGCCTGAATAACTGCATCAGAAAGATGGTCTTCTCATAGGAAACCACAGGGCAGAGGGGCCCACCTGCAAAGACGGGATTTCGATTACGGATGCAGATGTGGACAAGAACAGTGGCACGTGGTGACTAGGTCCATGGAGGAATATTATTCATTATTAATTTTGATGGTCAGCAGGATCTACCAGGAGGTTCACCTGGCAATGGATATGTATATGTAACCTGCCAGCCAGTGCCTGTACTGCACCAACATCTATGGCTTTGCTGCCCCGGGTCAAGGGTTTGTACATGAGGCTATATCCCTGATTCTATGCTCAACCCCACATACCGTTATATGCACACGGGTCAGATACCTGGCTTGCCCTAACTCTTGGTTTGTGGCTGTTCCGGTCCCACCTTCAGTATATGTGGTGGGCGGCTGGTTTCTTCTCACTTCCTATCATTTGTAAATGGGGCTGGTGGTCTTACATAATCTGAAACATCATTCCTGTGACTGTGATTGGAGTAGGGACCCTCTCTTTATGTCTCTAGGCAAGAATGCCACCTCCCACATCTGGCTTCAAACAGCTGCAGTTGCCCATTGCATGGTAGCACTTGTCCAGTCCTCCCGAATGCAGCGGAGACCTTAACTTAGAGTGGCTCAGGCCTGTCCCCTTCATTCTAAGCACTGACACCACCCCTTCCTACTGTCCAGTTCTCTGCAAACTCACTATACTCTGTCTTGCCCTCCCCCGCCACAATGGAAACTAAGAATGGCATAGGACCATCCAACTAGAACAGACAGAGAAAAGCACAAATGGATGACATGAGTGGACTACTCGTGAAGGCAAAAAAATACATGGAGGCATACAGATTTGAAGCCTCTCCCAGCTTATAAAGTGAATGAAATTCTTCTGTGTGTAAGAAAATGGATCCAATTGTAGGACACTGAGAGAGCGAAATAAAAGCTGGGCATAGGAACACAAATACTACATCTTATCTTTCATATGTGGCGACAATGGATAAGTTGAAAGGACTGGAAACTAGAAGAGATGACTATAGGGAATGGTGATTCTGGACGTCGCATATTTAGAAAAAAAGGAAAAGGTGGAAGCCTATCTGGCCAGGAACCAGCTAGATGTAGTTGGGAGCAACGTGGGGCAAGGCCATGCTCTCTGTTCCCTGGTTGTCCCACCTGGGACTTGGGACCAGGAGGCTGATCCCAGACTGCTGGCTGTGTCTATGCTCAGACCATGCTTTTTATGTTTAGACATCCCATCCAAGGCCTGCCTTATAGGCAGCTGACAGGCTCCAAGAATTCCTCCATTGCAGTGACTTTGAAATTGCTGTGTCCATAAGCTTAGGCAGGTATAGCCATGCTGGTTCTGTTAAATTTTTTGTTGTTGTTGTTGTTTTACTACCCCTTCTGTTTTATAATCTGAATTATATTTGATTAAATCTTGTAATCAAAAAAACTAGGAGAATTTCTGTATCAGGCATGCTGCCTCCAGTCATTTCCTGCTGACCACATCTGGGCACTGGCTGTGGGAGGCACAGCCCTTTAGACTGTTCTGTCTTTTGCTGCTTTTTGGCTCCATGGCACAGCATGGGTCAGACTCAACTAGCTATAGCACATGCACATGGGTGGCTCAGTTGCAACCCAAGCCATTGCTGGGCCACATGCTCTGAGCTCCCTTCATTCTTCCACCCACTCAGCCACGGCTGAGGCTGCCGCTCTGAGGCTACAGCATCTGGAGCTTGCAGGAGCCAAGGCCAAGCCACACTTTGGCCTCTCCCAGTCCCAGGGCTGTCCAGAAAAACTGGTGACTATCATTCCAGTATGGGGGAGAGAACATAATATTTACAAACTCTAAAAATCTCTGTATTTGTTTCTGCTCCACCTCAGCTCCTCTGGCTACCAAAATACATCCAAGCAACTGTACAGAGAGTTGAATACTATTTCCTTGTTCCATATTTATAAATATTTACAGCTTTTCTCCTGATATTTATCACCACCTGTTCACATTAATTTTGTATATTTATTTGAGCTCTCACCTTCTACACTTACACCTGCAGTGCCTCATTTATGCAGTGTCCCAAATGTGTCCCCTTGAACCAGTGGCCAAGTATTTGTGCATTATCTGTCATGAGTCCTAAGACCCACATTATTGTGTCACATGTTATAAGTCACCTTTTTGGGGTGACTTCTGCCACAGTCCTAGCCGTGGCAGGTTTGTACTTCCAGGGTAGGGGCATGAGAATTAGAAATGTTAGGTAAAGGGAACGGAGATAATAAAGAAACACAGAGACATAGGATACTAATGGGAGGGGCAACTCAGCGGATACTGAATGCTGAAATTTGCCTGTGTTTAATTTTCATATACTTTTATACCTCAATACAAAAGGGGGGAGAAGGCAAAGAACTGCTTTAACACGATACAAAGTGTAACGGCAGATGGGGCAGCAGATTCCAGGCAGGGAGCTGTGTGGCAGATGAGAGACCAAGGCGGAGCAGCCAGTCACATGAGCAGCCACAGCCATGGTGGGTGACAGACAGACAGACAGATGCATAGGCATGCCATGCAGAGTGAGGTTGGATATTTATTTAGTGGGTTATGGAAGCGAAGATGAGAAGTGGGAAGAGCAGAAAGAAGCAGAGAGAGAGAAGGAGAGAGAGAGAGAGAGAGAGAGAGAGAGAGAGAGAGAGAGAGAGAGAGAGAGAGAGAGAGAAGAGAAGCCACGGCAGCAGCTACCTCTTACCTCTTTGGGGGAGAGATGGAAAGGAAGAGAGCTCAGGCCAGAAGCAGAAGGAAGAAGGAAGATCTGCCTGCCTCAGAGGTGGGTAGGGGAGGGAGTGGGCGGGGCTTGTCTCTTAAAGGGATAGGACAGACCATTATATTCCCATCTCTTTTTATAATGAAAAGGCAGGAGGTTAGGCACAACAGGTTAAAGGAATTGGAGTGGCGAATTCTCAAGATGGCTTCCTGCTTATTTGTGGGAGTCATCTTGTGTGTGGGGGGTACCTGAGAAAGCTGGGTGCGTGGTCACATCCTGGCATAACTGGTGTCTTTGCTCCTGTATGGTGTTTGTGGTATAGAAATGTCTGGTGTCTCTTACACCTGTTTAAGGTATTGACAAAACAGAGGACAAAGTTAAGTTTGGGAAAAAATATTAGGACCTGGGAATTGAGAGAGGGGTATATCTGACCTGTTAAAGGTAAATCCTTCAATTTGCTCCCTGGAACTCACAAGATAAACAGTAGGATATTTATGTCAGATTGACTGTGACAGATGTTCTTGCATAATGAAAAGTATCTTTAAGACTATGGAAGACAGCATGAGAAAGAAATTTGATTAACTTGTATTTTTACTCACACCTATATTAACGTACAGGAACACACTTTAAAAACTTGTATTTGTATTTTGCTGAAATTTGTTTGGTAAGGTTGTCCTTTTAAACTGACAAAACTTCTTGGTTGTCAAACTACATCAGAGATCTTTGAGAGGGATAAAATTTTACTTGAATCATTGACTAAAAAAATGACAGAGAGCTTACTTGGTTGGCACCTAGAGCTACTCCTCAGGGTCCTCCATGGTCGCTGAGGGTCATATTTGCCTTTTGCTGTTTAGTGCAGGGCCTGCCAGGCTCCAGAAGATCTTGTGGGCTAAGAAATCTATAGGAATACAAGTCTACCTTAACCTGAGCAGCTAGACTCTCAATTCCAGCGATTCTGTCCATGTCTGGAGATTTTCAGTTTAGATGAGAGGCAGTTTTTCCCAGTTGTCAGGACTTGGCAGTTGAAGCGAATTGTGGATGGACATCGTTTTGTGCCCCTTTGTTTTCTGTCTTCTTTGGAGGAAATAGAGTGCTTCTGCTAGGAGCCAACCTGTCTCTTTTTGTTATGAACAGTTTTTTTAATAATTAAACATTTAAATGCCATATTCCCCAGATCTCTGAGCAGTTGAAGGTTGTTTATCAGGTATAACTACAGTATAGAATCTGCCGGGAGATCTGGGTCAGAGCTTGACTGTACTGGCTGCCAAATTAGCAGGTCAGATTTACACTCATAAAAAGACATAAAGAAGAAAAAACTGCTTGCAATAGAAGGTTAATGGCAGAATTGACAATAGTAGAGAACAGGATGTATGAGGCAGAGACTACCACAGCATGATGTACTGTTGTATGCTTAAATTTTTTTTGGTTCATATAATGAGCATTGCATAATGGTTAAAACTATAGAGCAATAAATTCATCAACTAATAACTATAAATTTTATCACTATCAGTCTCTAGTCATTGCACATAATTATATATGCTACAAATGTATATAGCTACAATGCAGAAAGTTTATTTTATTAGCATCACCAGTAACATGTGAATAAAGCATTGTACTATATAGCATTACAATAGTCATACTGGCACTAATAGGATTTTTCAGCTGTCATGATCACATGGAACCAGTATTAAACATGTGGCCATTTGTTCACTGAAATGTTTTATATGGCTCATGATTATGCTTATTGTTTTATTTGCAAGAAATATATTTTAGTAAACAGTAATGCACACATATGTGTATCTCTAGATATGCTCAGCTTCTCATTTCTCACTATGCTTTGTGGCACTAAAACTTGGTCCCTGTACAGGGAATAATCAGTCCTGATTGACATACCTCCAAATATACATACGGAATTACAAAATTAGTATCTAAGAGAAACTACTTTCAAGTAACAGATGAATTTCAAACAATCTAAAAATATGTATAGAAATAAAAAGTATACAGTTCAGCAAGAAAAAGGTAAACATGTCAGATTTGGGGCTTTTGAATTTCAAAAAATTTAAATTATTTTAATCTATGTGTATGCATGTATGTGTGTTAGGACATTCAAGTAGTGGTCAAAGGACAACTTGAGGGGCTTGGTTCTCTTTTTCCACCATGTGGGTTACAGGAGTCTAACTCAGGTCATCGGACTTGGCAGCAGGTTCCTTTACTAACTAGCCCATCTTGCCAGTCCCTATTTGGTTTCTAAAGTGAAAAAATAAATGGATTCTTCACAGAGCAAGTTATTTTATTGACCAAGAAGCAAATTTTAAAAAAAGAAAAGAAACTGCTAGTTAGCTTTTGTTTTCTTGCTATGACAAATATTGACATCTAAAAGGTGGGAGAATTTATTGAGTTGTGATTTTAGAAATTTTGGTCTATGATCAGTTGGCTCTGTTGTTTCTGGCCTGCAGCAAGGCAGAGCATCACAGCAGAGGGAAATGGAAAAGCAAAGATGCTCACTTTATGGTACCAGGAAGCAGGAAGAGAGAGGACAATGAGGGTTGCAGAACAAATTCAGTATTAAAAAACATGCTCTTGTTCATTTCAATCCTTCGACTTGACACATCTACTACTGCCTCCACTTAATATTTGCAAATTCATCAATTGGCAAAGTTAGTGCCTTCATAAGCTGGTCAATTCTCAATGTTTGGAGGCCCCAGGTGAGGATCAAGCCTTCAAAGATGAGGCTTTTCAAAGGACACTATATTCAAACCATGACATTTTATTTAGTGACCATTATCTTTAGTCCTCAGGGACTTGACTGCTGCTCCATATGCCCTGGGAGAGCTCATATGGGAAAATACAGGACACCTCCCCCTCGGTGGGAACAAGAGTGCAGAGCAGCAGGAGATTGCTGTTGAGATGGTTCCAAGTTGCAACCTCCCTGGAAAACTGGCAATTTCTCAGTGTTTGAGCATGTGGCTCAGTAATTACACATTGAGGAATTTAGCAGCAGCGACAACAAAAAATATCAAACCATATGTGCAAAGATTCATTCCTATCAGAAGACTCATATTAGTCTGTCTCATTATAACTTTAATCTGGAACCAAATTTAACAGGCAGAATAATGCACCACTCACTGCTAATATGATTATATGATACATTAATTGATTTATATATGTTAACACATCTTTGTTTCACTGAAATGAATCCCATTTGATCATAACATGATTTATGAGGCATTATTAAATTCTGTATTCTAATGGCTCAAATTTAATAGAAACAGGTTGTTTGTTCGTTTGTTTTTAAGTACTTATTAGGGAGGTTGGCCTGTAGTTTTCTTTTTCCAATATGTTCTTGTCTGGTTTGGGGATAAGTGCAATGCTGAGTTTATAAGTTAAGTTTGGAAATATTCCTTCCTCTTCATTAGAAGAATGTGAGAAGAATTAGACTTAGATATTCCTTAAAAGTTCAGTGGAATTCAATAATGAAGCCATCTGGCCAGTGGTTTTTCTTTAAATCATTGGTTCAATGTCCTTACTTGATAGTGACCTGTTCAGATTTCCTTTTCCTCCATAATTCCATCTTGTTAGAAGTATCCAAGAATTTATACACTTTGTCCAGGCTATCCAGTTGGTTAACTTCAATTCTTCCTATTGGTTTCTATGGTATTAGTGCTAGTGCTTCCTGTGCCACTTCTGATTTTACTCATCCAACTTTGCCCTCCTTTTTAGTCAAGATTAAAAAAAATGACCAAATTTATACTTTAAAGATTTAAATCTGAGTTTTATTGACAAGGTCCAGTGTTCTTGTAGTCTTTAATCTATTTTTGCTCTAATTTTTATTGTTTCTACCTTTCTTCTAACCTTGGTTTTTACTTAGTTTATTTCTAGGCTTTGAGGTATAAGTTAGGACACATATGGATATTAGTTTTTTTAATTAGTTTTTTATTAGTATAGGCATTTATAGCTATGTTTTGGAGAAACCTCATGTATTTTGGTATGTGGTTTCTATTTTTGTCTTAAATTTTTTAAATTTCTCAAGATGGAGAGATAGATAAATGGTAAGACTAGCTGCTCTCCCAGAAGACTCAGCTTTGATCTTAGCACCCACAGGGAAGCTTTCTATTCCTCCAGTTCCAGGGGATCTAATTACCTCCTGACCTCCTCAGGACCCAGACACACATGGATATACATGTAGACATGTAAAATAAATGGAATTCATTATTCAATCAAATATGTTATTCTGCTGTTGATTTAGCCTTTCAGTTTTGTTTTTATTATTTAGGTTTCCTATGTTAGATACATAAATATTTACAAGTGCTATCTGTTTCAGTGGATTGATTTGTCACATAATAACACTACTTTCTTTGTGTTAGCCTGTTTTTCTTTGGTTACCAATGGCATTCCTCACTTGAAACCTATTTGTGCCCTTCAAACAAAATCTTTTATAGCAAATGAATAGCTATATCTTATTTTTATACATTCAGACACTATTTCTTAACTGATGTATGAAATATAAATATTCTACATATTAATGAGGTAGCACTTATGTCTCGAGATGTGTAGTTGTATAATGTTTAAATGAGGTTAAATATCTATCTTTTCAAAATTTGTCATTTTTTTGTAAGTGAAAAATTTCAGAAGTTTGCTATTTATTTAACACGTTGCTATTATCTACAGTACCCTACTAGAAAAAGCACTTTAGAAACTCTTGTTCTTATCTGACTATAAATTTGTACCCACTGATTAATCTGCTTTCATCCCTCATCTGTCAATTCTCCCTGCATTTGGTCACTGCTATTATACTAAAAGTTCCTATGAGATCACAATTATTGATTCTCACATTAGTGAGATCATTTGGTTCTTGTTTCTGTGCCTGGTTTCCCTTAAGATTAATCTCCAAAAATGACAGACTTCATTAACATGGCGGAATAACATGGTGCTGCTTTTTCTTTATTTATTTGTTAGTTGATGGACACTTAAGTTCTGTCTTTCAATGTTGTCATTTCTTTATTTACTTATTCGTGTGTATGTGCATATATGTGTGAAGTTGCACACTCCTTTGTGAACACAGTGGTTTGAAGAGTGCTCTGGCTCCTTGGATGTGCAGATAGAGACATTTTGTAGGATGCTATGCTTGTTTTGTGGATGCCGTGATCCGAACTTCATGTGTTCAGCAAACATTCTTAGGTACTGGCCATCTCTTCAGACCAATTCTTTTTCTCATAATCTTTTGTGTATCTATTACAAATCCGTTTTTGAGTTACCACGTCAGTTACATGAAATAACATGTAATATTAAATTGATAAATGTAATCATACCCCCAAATTCTATAGTGCAGATGAAAGTTTTTGTACCATCTGATTCCACAGTCATTCAGTCCCAGATAAACACATAGAGGCTTATATTAAGCCACAGCATTTACCCTTTATTTCCTTTTCAAAACAAGAACTTTGAATCTAATCTCCTTTTCTTTAGCTTTTTTTCCCTGATCATTATCCTTAACAACTTGCAACGAACAATCTCAACAAAGACAAACATTCATAATCCATTTTTAGAGGAGATGTGGGCACAATTTTCTAGGCTACTTCCTGCTGACGGGGGACACTGGGTAATCTTTGGGGACCTCTGAGAAAATTTAGGATTATGGTCAAATCCTGACTGGAGTATTCTGTGAGGCTGGATCACCTCAAGCAGACACCTTGAGGCTGTTCTGGATATAGAACTCAGAGGAAACTGCAACATAGACTCTCTGAGACATTGGATCAGATCATCTGAGCCATCCATTCTTATCAGAGATTTTCAGGGGGTCTACCTTGATCAAACCTGATTTTACTTAACCCAGAATGAATCAACGGCCTCTCATTTCCTATGGAAATAAAAGCAGAACCTCTTTCCAAAAGTAACATATCTTTTGCCTTAAATTTTGAAGTCAAGATATTTTTAAAATATATAGGTTGGGCTTCTAAGAGTCAGTTCATGCACTAGGGATAACTACTGGTTCTATGCCCAGTGGCCCCAGAGACTGCCCAAACCATACAACTCTCACCCACACTCAGAGGACCTGATTCGGGTTCTCCAGGTGTTAGTATGGAGTCAGTGAACTCCCACTAGCATTCCTTATAGAAGGATATCTTTCTCAGCCTAGATACAGGGGGAAGGGCCTTGGTCCTGCCTCAAGTGATGTGACAGACTTTCTTGACTCCCCATAGGAGGCGTCACCTTCTCTGAGGAGTGGATGGGGGGGTGGAATGGTGAGAAGATGGGGGAAACAGGAGGATGGGAGGGAGAGGGAGCTGGGATTTGTATGCAAATTAAAATTGCTTTAAAATATAATAAATAAATAAAAACTATAGCAGCTGTTGCTCCTACTTCAGCAGCCAGTCAAACAATTCAAAGACAACACAATAACATACAGTATCCAGATTCTCCCTTTATTTTCCACCTTTATGTGGCTCTTTAAAAAATATTCTTTCTTTTGTAAAGGACTTTATCTATCCTTTTTCTTTTCTCCCCCAAGCATACACACACACACACACACACACACACACACACACACACTATAAACTGTTTAGAAGTTTTTACTTTGAATCTGTCTTTACTGTATATCTCTATCTTTTTCTGACCACATGAGTCTTTAATCTGCTAAGTGGCATGGCTAGGATTCTAGGTTCAAGAAGCATGCTGTTGACTACTCATAAACACCATTTAAGTGTCTGGTAGTAGGACCTCTTAAAAGAACTATGTGTTTTTTGTCACTAATGCTGAGTCAGAAAGCCTCTAAGCCACACCTCTGTTTGCCTGTAGCAAACAGAGCCCACCGGAGAAAATGCTGCTACCAAGAAGCTGTGCATGATTCTGTTCTTTTGTGTTTGGAATCCTTTCCCAAGCTCTCTTAGGTTTTATATGGATGTAGTTGCCTAACGTTGGACACCATTTGTAAAGGGAAGTTTCTGTTCCACCTGGTCCCACAGCCATTCAGTCCCAAATAAACACACAGAATCTTATATTAATTTTAAACTGTTTGGTCTATTATCTCATGCTTATTAACTAGTTCATAAAACTTAAATTAATCCATAATTATTATCTATGTTTAGCAACATTGCTTGGTACCTTTTCTCAGTAAGGCATTCTCATATTGCTTCTTCTGTATCTGGCTTACAACTGCATCTCTGTCTTTCCTCCTCCCAGAATTCTCCTAGTCTGATCACCCTGCCTATACTTCCTGCCTGGCTACTGGCCAATGAGTGTTTTATTAAATCAATATGAGTGACAAATCTTTACAGCATACAAGAACATTTTCCCAAAGCACTATAGTTTTATTTTTCTCCAACTTATGTTTTAGGAATTTGTTTTGATTACTTTTTAGCACCTTGACACAGTTATAGTCATCTGGGAAGAGGGAACACAGATTGCAGAATTGCTTCCATCAGATTGGCCTATCAGCATGACTGTGAGGGCATTTTCTTATTGAATGATATAAGATGACCCTGCCCACTATGGGTGGTACCACCCTCAGACTGGTGATCCTGAGCTGTATAAGAAATCAAGCCTTGGGGAACAAGCCAGCAAGCAACATTTCTCCCTTGTCTCTGTTTCAGTTCCTGCCTTGAGCTCCTGCCTTGGTTTCCATTGTTGGTGGATTGTATCCTATAAGATAAAATAAACACTCTCTTCCCCATTTGTTTTTTGTGATGGGTTTTATCACAGCCACAGAGAAGCAAACTAGGATAGGGAAGTAATTCTTAGATTCTTTGATCAGGTTGAAATATTGGCTGTATTCCACATTTTGGTAAGAAGGTTTCTGGCCAAGATTTGTAGTCAGTTGACCATGACAGACCTAACCTGAAGTTAGACAAAGCTGAGATCTGAAATCTAAAATCAGGTGGTACTACAGACTCGTCTCTCCAATTGCGTGGGTTTTCAGACTTTGATCTGCAATTAACTGGGATCACTGACTACACTCTTGCTTTGGCATGAGGAACAATCATTAATCTGATGAGGTTATAGGATGGGTTTGATGACAAGACTGGACTTTAAACTAGGTTATCTGGCCATGCAGTGATGTACATGGAGCTATCGCAGATGGATGAATTTGCTGGTCTGATTTCTTAGTTGGATGAGGCCAAAGGTTACTCTCTCTTCAGTTGATAGGAGCTCCTAGTTTAGCTTCATGATGATGCATGGCTGTAAGCTAATCTCCACAGCTGGGTAGGGTAACAGTTCATTCTCTATGATCAGATGGGGTTATAGGCCATGTTTCCTACTCAAGTTGTGTCTCTGGCTCAACTATATACTCCTGCAGGGTCTGGACTCTGAGGTTGGCAGAGTTACTATATACTCTTTGGTAAAGTAGATTAGCGAGCTCCTTGACTTAATTCCCTTTAAATAAAAGGCATATAATAAGGTTTGTAGCTTGGCAAGAATACTGGCTAGGGAATCAAGCTGGACAAAGCTGTCAACTGTGCTTCCTAGACTATTGGAATGACTGGTTCATTTCCTTGGTGAAGTAGAGCCTGTTAGGCTATCCACCAGCAGGAGGGTGGTGTCACTACCCAGATCTTTGATCTGGTTTCTGTGAGCCCCACCTCTCCTCTTTGTTTCTAGTTGTGCCCAGTGACTTAATGCTACAAAGCCTCCCCAGTACTCTCCAATAGACAGCATATCCTTTTGTCTTTACTTCCTTTCACCCAGCATGTTTTTGAAACGGCATGTTTTGGGATGTATCAAGATTTTGTTCCTTTTTATTCCTTATTGTTATAAGGCTGGATGTTATCCAATGTGGATGTAACATAATCACTCACTAATTGATTAATGTTTGGGCCATTTCCATTTTGGGCTATGAAAAATTGTTGTATATGCGCTGTATGCATTTCCTTTTCCTTTATATAGCTAAGAATACAACTTGTGAATCACAAAATGAATCTACTTATATTTTAAAAGATATATGTCAAGCATATAGCAAACATTCTATTATAGTGCATCTTGAAAACAGGACAATTAGTCTGGACATTTGAGTTTATGCTGCTGCTTCTCTGAAACTCTTTTCATTGTCAGTGTAAGTTTAGGCATAGGATGTGCAATAACTTAGTATATTTTGTGATCCCATATATCTTATCTACTCCCTTTGTCTCACAACTTAGTAGAAGTTCTTATCTGGAGATGAACTATATTTATACTACCAGTTCATTTTGATTCTGTCCATTTCTTTGCATTGATTGATGATGAGATTTTCATGGTAGTGGCACAAATCAGAGGCATAAAAACGTTCTTTGGCATTTTAGTTTAAATTGTTATACTTTATCACGCATATAATATGCCAAGACTACTGATATAAAAGACAAGGGGAACATAGCCAAGTCACTCTAGGCACTGGAAGGATGCATATCTAGATCATCCAAGTGTTCAGCTGTCAAACAGCACACATACATCCAAGCGAAGCCAGCCACAATCAGGAAAACCTCTTCAAGTAAATTTAACCAAACTGCACACCTGCAGGGTCATATTTTAAAGGCCTTTAATATATTTACTTATGTCATTTCTAATCGTTTTATCTATGCACCATTTCATGGTAATATTAACAAATATCAAATGCCATGCTAACTTGATACATCTTTAGAAAGGGTGCTAGAAATGAGTTCCTTTTGATAATATAAAGCTAAGGCTAAGAAAACACATTTTTTTTATTTTTTGAGACAGGATTTCTCTGTGTAACAGCCCCAGCTGTCCTGAAATTGGCTCTGTAGGCCAGGCTGGCCTCAAACTCACAGAGATCTGCCTGCCTCTGCCTCCTGAGTGTTGGAATTAAAAACATGCACAACCATCGCCTGGCTAAAAAAGTTCATTTTAAATAAGTGTGACAAAGGCCTTGTAAGCATAGCACTCCATTGGACACATAAATTAATAGAGAGCAGATATGCAGCATCAGACAGTTTAAGGGATTAACAAATAGACTATATTATACTGTGGCCTGACTGGATGCCTTCAGAGCAAACTGGAATCATTTCAGTTCTCATAGAATCCATGGATCCAAGTACCATCTCTTGGTCATCATACTGAAAAATAAATTCCATCATTATCTTAGTGGGGAATGGTGTTCTATCCTTTATATGTAATAGAGAAAATAAACTGGAGTGTTTGCCCCTATTTGAGCTGTCTACTCAGATAAACATTTAGATAAACTTATTTTTCTGTTGTTTTTGGTTTTGTTAATGTGGCCACACATTGGGAAGAACAAAAAGATCCAGGAACTCCCTGAAGTGCATCTTTAGGGATTTGACATGAAGGTAGGGTTTAAATAGAAAGCAGGGATTCTGATCATCTACAAGAGCATATGAACTCTTAACTGATGAGTCACCACTAATAAAATGTTTAAAAATATCTCAAATAGTACAAGGCAGAAAACTCAAATGACCAACACTTACAAGTATGGCAAAAGGAATTCTAGAAGAAAGTTTAAAGAAATAGATGTGTATACTAAAAAGAAGTGAAAAGTCAGCTGTCTTATTACCTTTCCTATTGCAGTGGTAAAATGTCCCTGACAAAAGTAATGAGGGATAAAGGACTCATGTTATTTTATCGTTGGAAAACTTGCAGCAGCTGGAGCTTCAGGCAGTCTGCCACATCTGCAGTCAAAAAATCAGAGAGTGACAACTTTATTGCTCAGGTTGCTTTCTCCTTTATATAGATTTCAGGATCCCAGCCCAGGGCATGTTGGCACCCACTGTGGGAGGGTTTTCCTCATTTCAATTAACCTAATTAAGATAATCTCTCATAGGAATGCCCAGCAGCCTCTCTCCCACATAATTTCAGTTCTCATCAATTTGAAAATTGAGATTAACCATCTCACCAGGTTTAGTACATGCCAACAATTTGAGAAGGTGGTGTAGAAGGATTCTGAGCTTCAGGCAAGAGAGTCTGTGGTTGGATAAGAAAGGAGGAGGGAAGGAAGAAGAAGAAGAAGAAAGGAGAATGTCTACACAAAAGGGGGAAGATTGATGCTATAGAAAGAAATAAAATTTAACTGTTACGGATACACAAATATAATCCCACATGTGGAAAACACTACAGACTTCATAAGCACCTTTAGAATTTATGGGCATGGTGGTGAAATTCCAACATTTGGGAGATTGGGGCAAGAGGATAGCAAGTTCATGGATAGCTTAGTCTAAATGCTCAAGTCCAGACTGAGCTATTCAATAAAATCTTGTCTCAAAATTTTTATAACCAAAAAATGAATTAATCAAATTTGAAAGGTACAACCATCAACACAAAGAAATCAGTTGCATTTATTTGCACTGAGCACACACCAAGAAACCAATCATGCTATCAAAATATATAAAATGTTCATAAATAAACCTAACCAAAGAAATAAAAGATTTGTACGCCGAAATTATAAAATACTGGTGAAAGGAGCTTAAGATTGTACAAAAGAAATATGCACACTGTTCATACAGTGATGAATTAGAATAAACATTGTTTAAAATGACCTTAGTATCCAAAGTGATAAACAGATTCAAAGTCAATTGTATCCCAATATCAAATGGATTTTTCACAGAAACAGAAATAATTAAAATACATACAATAGCTGTGGGTATGTCTACATGCTAGAGAACTTGCCTAGCATGTTCAAAATCCTGAGTTCAATTCTTAGTATCATTTCTTTCTCTAAAATCCATGTGAAAGCACAAAATACCTGAATAGCCAAAGCCACCTTGAATAATAAAACCAAAGTAAGAGGGATCATAAATCTTAATTTCAAATTATATTATGCAACTATGAGCATAATGTTCAGCAGCATGAGGACATAGAACACACAGAGATCAATAAAGCACAATCAAAAGGCAAAAACAAAGGCAAACACATATAGGCATCTAAATTTGCCATGGGAACCAAGAATGTAAATGAAGAAAGAGGGAACCCACACACACTAGTGGTAAACCATTATGGTCAATAAGATAGAGTTCGCTCATAAATGTTAAAGTAAAAGCACCATAGGGTCAAGAAATTATCTTCTGAGAATATTCCCAATAGGGATATCTTTGTCTTAAATTCACAGCAGCATTATAAACAGGAGCCATGATATAGGCTATGTAAATGCATGGTAACTCATAAATAGACAAAAACAATAGTGCTATGTATTGATTTATCTTAACGTACCTATCATGGAACACTACAGTCGTAAAAAGGAGACCCTATCATTTTCAGAAACACAGATAAGCTAGAGGTCATTATGCTAAGTGTAAAAAGTCAGACACCAAAAGAAAATGCTGTATTGATCTTAGTAACATGGGGAATCTATAAAGGTCTAATATATAAAGTACTACAGAGTTTTGATCATAAGACCCCATGTAGGGAATAGGAAATGTAACTCAAAAGGAGGTACAATGTTGCAGTTGTGGAATTTATGATAAGTCTAGTATCCTAATGTACTGTATGATAAATATAGTTAATAACAGTGTTTTATATGGTAGAAATTTGCTGAGTGTATTTTAGATGTTCTTCCTCAAAGGCAACTGTATGACAAGATACATTATTTTGCTTGATAGCATATTCATTTCACTAAGAAAATATACTGCACAGTATGTATACATGTATGCATACATGTGTGTAACACTAAAGAGACTGAGAAAATTGTATTTATGTATTTAGGAATGTGTGTGCATGTGTGTGCTCATGCATTTGTGTGTGTGAAAAAATAACAAAAAAAATGCCATGAATTTGAGAGGGTGCAAGACAGGGTCAGTTAAAGGGAGGAAAGGATAGGGAAAATGATATAATTACACTTTAATTTTAAAAAATAAATAACACAACTATTTTAAAATACTGACACCAATTAAACCAGGTTATGAGGTGTCATGTGGATTTGGGAGCTCAAAACTGAATTCTTGAAGAGCAGTCAGTGTTATTAACTGCTGAGCCATTTCTCCATCCCCCAACACTGAAATTTATGTTCACCCAAAATAGCTGTTCATGAATGTTCATGACAGCATCATTCATAACATCACAAAGTGGAAACAAAATGTCTGTCAATCAAGGACAAGATAAGCAGAATGTTCAGATTATTCAGCTATGTAAGAAATGAGATACAGAAGCAACTTATTCTTCATCATAAAAGAAACTTGAAAACATGCAGAATGAAAGAAATTAATCAGAAAGACTACAATTATATGATTTCTATTTATGTGCTCTTTGAAGGTAGCTACAACGGAAGATTGCTGTGCTGGTTTTTTAACATCATCCTCTTCCGGGTTGCTTTCCTGGCGTGATTTTCTTCTTGTCTGCTGCTCCCCACCCAGCAGCCTACTGACTGCCCTGTCTAGGTTGCTCTGTTTGGCTGGGGGTCCTCCTCCACTATATGAGAATCCAAGCCTTAGCAATAAACAACCACATCCTCTACCTCCACCAGGACCAGAAAGGGCCAGCAATCTGGCTTGGATGGGTGTCACATCATTTGTGTCCCACCTGGTGAGCTTGCATATATTCTCATCTACGTTCTTGAGGCTCTCTTTGGCCTTTTCTAGCTGCTCCCGCAAAGTTCTTACCGCGACTGCCATCTTCTCTCTGCAGCAGGCTTCCAAAATTTCTTTTTAAGCAAACATTTCTGTGATGTAGTTATAGGTATTTAGGCTGTGAAAATATGTCAAAACCAGTTGATATCTTTTTGGAGTGTTCTCTCTATCCTCCTTTTAGGGTTTCTGTGGTCCTGTTCAAGTTGCTAGCCTTGCCCACCTCATGAATTTTTCTCTTTGAGACATCCCAACTGTGAAGAAATAAGATTTGTAAGAATATTGTATCAATAAAGGCTTAAAATAGTAAACAGTATTTTCATCTAAAAATATTGGTACACAGGACAACTAAAAGATTATACCTATTTACAAGTGAAGATGATAGTCATGTACATTATGTTTTTACTTCCTGTTAATTCTGAAGTATAAACGTAAACACTTGTTCATAACACTTTCATAAACATTGTCTCCAAAATAAAGTATATTTGAGAGAAAAGAAAAATGTCCAAACTTAGATTTATCTGATGATTGCAATGTCAAAGAATATATAATAGTTGTTGATATATATACTTTAAAATGATACATTTTAAGTATTCTAATAATGCTTTTTTGATTTTTTTTTTCAATACAGGATTTCTCTGTGTGGCTTTCGTGCCTGTCCTGGAACTAGCTCTTGTAGACCAGGCTGTTCTCAAACTCATGGAGATTTGCCTTCCTCTTCCTCCCAAATGCTGGAACTAAAGGTGTGTGCCACCACTGCCTGGTTCTAATAATGCTTTAACAAAGCTATTAAATTAAATAATGATGTCTTTCCATATACAGTGCTGATTTGGGGCTAGAGCAAATATTTCATATAATAAAATATGCATTCTATTATTATTATTTAAAGTTTTATAATTTTATGTGTATGAGTGTTTTGCCTACTTGTATGTCTGTGCACTATGTGCATGGCTGGTGCCCACAGAGGCCAGAAGATGTCATTGGATCCTCAGGAGCCCGAATTAGAGGCAGTTGTGAGCTGTCACGTGGGTGCTGAGAACTGAACCCAAGTTTTGTGGAAGAGCAGCTAGTGCTCTTAACTACTGAGCCATCTCACTAGTTCTTATGCATGTATCTTAGTCATTGAAGTTAACAAAAATGGGAGTTCTATCTCTAAATATATAGGGAGCTATCTCTGTATTTTTTTCAAAACATTATCTTTGAATTAACTGTAACTGCACATGACTTTGGAATGGGTGCCTCCTGTAATTTAGGGCATAAGGAGTAGAGATTGAAGTTAGCAGTTCTGAAAAACATGTCATGCTCCTGATCTGAGTCACCGAGGAAAAGGACAGTATAAGGAAGAGGATCTGGTGTGGGGGCAAAAGAGTTTTGCATTAGGGTTTTTAAAGATAAAGGCAGGTCCCTCTTGTGATCTTTTTAAAAGTTTTTTTACTTGTTCCAGTTTGTTTCCTTTGCTGCATCACACCAGAGTCCAAGCAGGCAAGGAACTCACTGTAATCCAGAAACGCCTTGATCACATTATCCTCCTTTCCATGTCTCTCAAGTGCTGGGCTACAACCATGACACACCACATGTGCTGGCCTGACCCTTCTGTTCTTTTAAGTGGCAGGGAAATCAAAGTAACCTAAAGTGGGCAAACAAAAATTTTAATAGAAGATAATTTGTAAACAGACCGAGGAGTCTAGAGTGAGCAGATTCTAAACTTTCTTGTTCTTATATATTTCCATTCTGTACATTAATTTTTAACTCCAAGACATTTTCTAGTCAGAAAACTGAAATTATTATCTAAAAATATGTAGACCACATCCATTGAAAGTTATCCACACAAGGTTGCATTCTAAAGAAAAGTATTCTCAAAAGAATGTAGGTGCTGATAGAATTTGTGTGCATGTGTTAATCTAGAACAGCTCTGACTGACAATAATAAAGAGTTTCTTCTTGATTTTAGACCATTCTCAAGATTACTCTTAAAATATCAAAAAAATTCATCTGAAATTGCATGATTCATTTTGCTGCCCCATCCCTTCCACAATTATATATATATGCATGCACTGCACACATGTACCTGTGCATATGACGTGAATTGTAGAGCTTTACCACCAGGTGAACGTAGTGTTTTCATGGGAAAGACAGTTCTGTCAGGAGGCATCTCAAAGACAAAAAAAAATGTCATTGTCTCAGAAAGGAGAGAAAGAATAGATTATTTTAATTTAACAAATGATAAAAAAGTATGTGATATCATTTCCATATTCATATTCACATCCAATTGAATATTAATGGAGTTATTAACAAGGAGATTGAATTATATTTACTGACAGCAAATATGTCATGTAATATGAGAAAGGATAAACTGTAGAATGGCATGTGCTAATGATTTCATTTTGTGGAGAAAAACACACAGGGAGAGTTAGTACCATTTAGCTACATTGCTCTTTAGGCAAATTTAGTAGAAATTGTTTTTTGGTTTTGGTTTTGGTTTTTTTAGACAGGGTTTCTCTGTGGCTTTGGAGCTTGTCCTGGAACTAGTCCTTGTAGGCCAGGCTGGCCTCTAACTCACAGAGATCCGCCTGCCTCTGACTCCCAGTGCTTGGATTAAAGATGTATGCCACCATCGCACGGCTAAAACTGGAAGAGTCAAAGAGAGCAAACCTATGGGGAGATTGAGTGGTAAACAAATCTAATAGGTTGACAAACCTGGAATGCTGTGTGGGCCCTCATTTCTTTTTCTTTTTTTTTTTTCGAGACAGGGTTTCTCTGTGGCTTTGGAGCCTG
>JAQHUG010000260.1:2825742-2862981 GCA_028555095.1 Dicrostonyx torquatus | reverse complement strand
GGTGTAGTTCTATCCAAACTTCTTCCTGCTGTTTATTGGGCTAACTAATTCTTTTAGAGGTGTTCAAGGTGACCTTCCAGGGGAGGTCTTATTCCATGAAACCACACCAGTCTGGAAGCAATCCACAGGTTTTAAATGAAACTAGCAGACAGAGTAGTAAAAGACTAACTAAATTACACACCATGGACTTTATTACAGGAATGCAATCACCTTTTAAAAAGTGTTATATAATCCCTAGCCATCAGGGAAATATGAATTTCATCAAAATTAAAGACAATTTACAAACCACAAAAAAGTTTATATGGGCTGGAGAGATGGCTCAGAGGTTAAGAACACTGACTGCTCTTCCATAGCTCCTGAGTTCAATTCCCAGCAACCACATGGTGGCTCACAGCCATCTGTAATGAGATCTGGTGCCCTCTCCTGGCCAGCAAGCATACACACAGACAGAACACTGTATACATAATAGATAAATAAATCTTTAAAAAAAGTTTATTTATAAAAACAGTTTATAAATTATGTCGTTGACTTAGGGTTCATATCCAGAATTAATATATCTTAAAAGATAATAATGAAAGAACTAGTACCATAATGGACAGAGATGGGCAAAAGATTTGAATAGAGATTTCTTCAAAGAAGATATATAAATGGCTAAAAGTCATATAAAAAGCAGTCTAATATCAGTTGTTAGGAAAATGACAATCAATTCCATAGCCAGATACCACGTCATATCTATCATACTAGTTAAAATAAGACAGACACTAAGAAGTATTACTGCGTATGTATAAAAAAGTTTTATAAATTTTAGATGAGATCATAAAAATTATGGAGACACATTACAAACTCTGACAGTTTTTCAGGGAACAAAGAGTTGAGCTACTCTGTGACCTAAAAATTCAACTCGTGGTATAAAAAGTTGCTTACATGTAAACTTACATTGTAACAAAAATAGAAAAGCATCATTTATAGTGTCTCCAAGCTGGAAACCTCCCAAATGCCCACAAATTGGTGAATGGATAAAAAAGTATCATTAATCCACAAAGGAGATATTATATTACAATAAAAATTTATTTCATTTATAAAATAATAATTTATATTATGACATAGATGAATTTCAAAGTGTGTACAGTGAGGCTGAAGAGAGGACTCAATGATTAAGAGCTTCTTCTTAAGGACCAGAGTTTAACTCTTAGCACCCACATGGTGGCTCACAACCATCTATATAACTCCAGTTCCAGATGATTTAATGCCCCGTTCTGGCCCCCACCGGCACTACAAGCACATCATGCACAAACACTAATACACATAAAATAAAAAAGTAAAATCTACTAAAATATGTACAGTGAGAAAAGACAGACACAAGAGGCTACATATCGTATATATCATATTACTCCATATATCTTTCACCCAGAGAAAGGAAATCATTGAGACAAGATGTATGCTAATGATTTTCTGGGTAAGGAAATGGAGAATGGTGATTTAAAGTAAATACATACAAAGAAATATGCTGAACTGATTAAAGTATTCTAATTGATTTATCATGATAACTATATCACTTTGTAAATTTAAAACAAATTATTTAACTGCTTTAACATCATTATACATTAGTCAAAGATAGCTCAATACTGACACCAGCAAGATTTGCACAGATAAATCTTCCATTCCACATGACCTTGCTGGTGAATTCAATGCTGTTCTGCTGTATGCTAACAGACTTTTATCTATGATGTATATCAGTAAGAGGGGTTCAAAAGTTTGAGGGTCTTTTAAAGCAAAATGAGCAACTGACAATTTATGTATCTGATTTCAATCTATCTATTTGATATGATGGAATACAGACATGGGAACATACTCTAAATTTATTGTTTAAGAGTTGGATTACCTTGTTCCAATACAACAGCTCCAATGTACCACTTGGTAGTTTTACAAAACATTTTGCTTGAATTATTTTCTGATTTGCTTTGGGCTATCTTTTTGCTTAGCACACTTCCAAAATTATAATTAATTCCTAATTTAGTTACATGTGATAAGAGAACATACTTTGGGACTTTGATCCTTGAAATTTATTGGGTCCTTTAGATTTTTTTTGTAATGTTGGGAATCAAGCCTAGAGCCTTACACATGCCAGGCAAATGTTCTTCACTGCGGTATAACTCCACACCAATTGAATCATAATGTCTCTATCCACTTGGAAAAACATTTTAGATATAATATTCTGGAAGCATTAACTGATACGGCTCATTTCTCCTATACTATTAGTGCTGATTCCAACATCCTTCATTAATTTCTACTGGCTTCTAATTTCCTTAATTATGGATCACAATTTTTGTGCTGTGTGTGGCTATTGATTTTATTGTGTGCCAGATATTGTGAATAATGTACCATGGGAGACATGCGGTGTCTCCTATGATATTTTTCTCTTTGATCTTGCCATTTTCTACATTATGCAGTTCAGCTGCTAAGACTTTGTGAATGACAAAAGGAGAAAGACTTTACTATTCCAAAGGCATCTGCTCTCCACAAATTCACCTAAAGATTAAACAAATAAAAATTAGTTTAAGACGTGTATACTATGATCTGTATAACAAGTAGGCCCCTTACACCCTCTACTTTGCCCCTTATTTCCTTAGGGGAGGATCATCTTATAAGAGGCTCTTATATTTATTTGTATGTTTCCATAGGCTAAGCTGTAGCTGGGTTGTTTGTTCATTTCCTGGCCACTCAGACCCGAAATAATCACACTGAAACTATATTAATTGCAACACTGTTTGGCCAATGACTCTAACGTATTCCTATCTAGGTCTTACATCTTAAATTAACCCCATTTCCATTAATCTGTATATTGCTACATAGTTGTGGGCTACTGGTAAGGTTCTGTCTGGTGTCCAGTGTCTGTCTCCTGCAGCCACTACATGGCTTCTCCTTGACCCCATCTCCTCTCTCCTCCTCTATTTGCTTGGAATTCCCACCTTGCCCTAATCTGTGATGCAATAGGCCCAAAGCAGATTCTTTATTAGCCAATGGCATTCACAGCATACAAAGGCAAATCCCTTATCACTAAGCAAGTAACCTCCTCAAGGACTACTGTGGCCCCAGGAAACTAGTTACAACTTGGACACAATCCCAGAGACACAGGATGATGTGGTGTGGAATTGTGGACTGTTGTGGAATATAAGCTTAAGATGTGTTACGTTTATTTATGCTGTGGAATATTTATTTAATGATGCAAAGATGTGTTCCATTCTATTATGCTACATTTGTTTAAGTCTGTAAAGCTGTCTAAAACACCTGATTGGTTCAATAATAAGCTGAACAGCAAATAGCCAGGCAGGAAAGAGGGATAGGTGGGGCTGCCAGGCAGAGAGAATAAAGAGTAGGAGAAATCTAGGCTGGAGAGAAGAGGGGGGAGCAAGAAAAAGAAAAGGAGAGGAGGATACCAGGGACCAGCCACACAGCCACACAGCCAGCCCTGGAGTAAGAAGGAAAGAAAGATATGTAGAATAAAGACAGGTAAAAAGCCCAGAGGCAAAATGTAGTTAAAAATAAATGGGTTAATCTAAATTAGAAAAGCTAGCTAGAAACAAGCTACAGCCAGGCATTTATAACCAAGAATAAGTCTCCATGTATTTATTTGGGAGCTAGGTGGTAGGCTCCTGAAGAGTAAGAAACCAACTTCAGTGGAGCATATAACAGAAAGCATGTTCATATGAGAACTCTGGGCCTGTGTCCTCTGGAAGGAGGAGCTGGTTCAGCTTTGTGTGAACATGAATAAAACACCAAGACAGAGATTAGTATGGCAAGGACACACAGGATCACATAGTGTTCACAACCTTCACTTCCCCCCACTTGCTACAAAGACCATTTGGTTAGAGAACTTTCTATATTCTGAGCATTCCACAGACTTTTGGTGGAACTGTCCTTCTACCACTGCTCAGGCATTTCCCACCTTCACTCACACTCTGGTGGAGCATCTCTGGTGCAAGGGAAATTTTGGTAAAGTGGTTCAGTACCTTGCCTGACAGGAGCAGCTTGGAGGCAGCTCTAAGTCTTGTCCTGTTTCAAGGCCTGGGTTTGATGAATATGCAGCACAAATCAAACACTCCAATCAGTAAAATAAATAAAAACTCTGCATATGATGAAAACACACACACATTAAGAAAAGTTCAACATTAATAGCCACCAGAGACATACAAATCAAACAAGGAGTTCATTTCAAACTAGCCAGAATGGTTATCATGAAGAAAAACAAAAACAAAAACTACAAATGCTGAAGAATTGAAGAATCAGGAAAAAGCAACTTTTACACTTTGCTGGTGGGAATGTAAATGATGTGCAGCTACTATTCAAATCAATATGTCAGCTCTCAAAAAACTAGAAGTAAAACTACATATAGTTTATCTATACTATCCCTGAGTATACATTTAAAGAAATTAAAAGCAGCATACAATATAAATACATGCATATCCATGTTGAATGTGGCACTTTTTCCAATAGGCAAATTGTGAAACACCCCATGTACCTGTTAAAGATGACTAAATAAGGAAAATTTCTCTTTTGCACACATATACATATTTAAGCATGCACTCATGAACACACACATACATGCACACACACACGTACGTGCACCCAGTCACCTCCCATAGAGAGAGAGGCAGAGAGATAGAGAGAGAGAAAGAGATAGAGAGAACTTTTACTCAACCACAAAGCACAAAATTCTATCAGCAGCAGGAAAGTGGATAGAACTAAATATTGTTATGCCAATTGAAACATTATACCAATTGAAATATGCCACTCTCATAAATACAAGTACATGTTTTCTCTCATATGCAGAATCTAGGAGTAAACAGAGGGGACTTGAAAGGGGAACCACTATTAGAAATGTGGAAGGATTAATATGATCAAAATAAAAGCTATTTGTTTATGGAAATATCACAATAAAATGCATTGCCCAGTATATTACTTTGGACAATTAATGTATGCTAAAACTAAACTAACAGAGGACTACAGAGATTGTTGAAATAGTATTCACACACTAATTATTCAGCAAAAGTGTACCTAAAGATTGTTACCTGATTCATGATAAAGGTGATATTACACCGAGGAAAGGACTTCAACTGCTAAAAATCAGAAAAAGTTGCTAGGAATATATGCCAGAGTTTTAGAAAAATTCAAAAGGAGACATGAGGAGGCCTAAGGAAATAACTCAGTTGGTTAAATGCTTGTAAGGTCAAGAGTTGCCACAGAAGAGGTCACAGAGTGATTATTAAGGTCTCTCTGTCCCCAGCTGGGTCCAGAGGCTGTACACCATATGCCTCTGTAATTGTACTGAAGCATTTCATAAAGGTTAAGAGACAAAATCCATTTTGGTTTACTTGGATAATAATCTGATACGTAATGTTTTCATGAGGGACAAGGTCACTTAACTTGGGAATGTAGTAAAAGAGTGACCAGGATTAATAGTCATCATTTTCAGGTTGTCTTTTGGAGTGCCCTTATACGTTCTGCTCCATGGATATTTGGCGTTGTTTTACATGCACAAGCTATGAGTACTCAGAAAAACCAGGGTGGGGGATTCTCCTATTTGCTTTTGTTGTTGTTTGTTTGTTTCTTTCTTTTTCAGGACAGGGTTTCTCTGGGTAGCCCTGGACCAGGCGGGACTAACTCACAAAGTTAGCCTGGTTCTGCCTCCCGAGTGCCAGGATTAAAGGCCTGCGCCACCATGTCCTGGCTTGGATTCTCCTGTTTGTGAATAGCCTCTTACAGAGTAGTGTTAGTGGGAGGTTATACTAAAGCTGACTGACTACTAGACTTCTAGCTGACTCCCATTTTCTCCAGAAGGAAGTTAGCAGGGCATCTGTGCATCTGTGCAATCCGTGTGAATGTATAATTCAGTAATTTGTTTAGTCATGGAAGAGTCTGAATCAAACGACACAGCCAACTGAACCTCTAAAACTCTAGGGGTTAGATATATTATCTGGATTCATTATCAGACTAGGATAACTGCATCATAGTCCTTTGATTATGATGTAGCTTTATTAGGATGTGGATATGATCATAAGCTCAGGGGTTTGACCATTTGTTCCTAAGCTGGTTATGCTGTTTTTGGAGGTTGTAGAGCCCGTAAGAGGACGTGGATAACTAATGGAAGGCTTTGAGATATGTAATCAAGCCCATTTCTTGCCCCGTCTCTGCTTCCTGATCTACTCAGATGTGAGCAAGAAGCCTCAAGTTCCTACTGGCACTGTTGTGAACACTTCATTGCCTCTGCTGAGAGACTGAATGAATCCATCCATATGTTAGTTGTATCTTATTAGATATTTGGTCACAAATTGAGGAATGTTAACTAACACTCTAAAGAAGAATTCCACCTGTGTTGTCAGTAGGTGACAAAACTTTGAACCCTTACCATGCCACAAAAAGCCTACTTTGTTCTCTGCTGCCACCTTGTGGTCGTCTCTGGCATCAGCCATTGGAACCCATTCTAGCTATGAAGTTGTCATTCTTGTGCAACTGGTAGCATCTGGCCATACCATGTTAAGACTTAGATGTTTTCTTTGCTCATGACATAGCCATTCTCCCACTTCCCACTTGTTCACAGTGAAGGAGTCCTAACAAACAGTGCTATGATGGGCCTGCCTCTCAGTGTGCATTTCACGCTCATTTTCATGTTCAGAACATCGGTATCATCAAGAGATTGAATGAATTTTTAGTCTGGAATAAAAAAAAATTAGCAAGGCAAGCCATGTTGTCATAACTGTGGATTAGACATAATATTTATACTATGTGGTTGTTATATTAGGCTATTTTGTGCAAGGAGGATATTCTGCTTTGAATGGTTGATTGGGGGAATGCTAGGGCAGAAAGGTCACGGAATACCGAGACCGACTGTGGATATTAGTGACTTAATACTGAAAATCTGAAGGCATTTATCTGTTTCACCATGCTGATCTTAATTACATGATACAACAAGGATGACTTCAAGCCATTGCTTCTACTATTACTTGATTTTAGTCAGTATGCATCACAGGCCACAGGGAGAAAGATCAGTTTATAGAATTTGCAAAGCCTAGATTACTCTTCCGTTGGCCTAATCAATGTTCCACATCCCACAAGATCCATGATGTATGTTCAAAGGATCTGGGTACAAGAGTGGACAAGTAAGCAGATGGGGTATTAGGGACTGGATTAGGAGGAATGTGTTATGCAGCCATGGAGGAAAAACAAAGAACTTGACTACTTGGTGAAACACCAACAACTTAAGAAGCAGGGGTGGAGCTCCCGAGGCCCTTGGAGGGTAAGAACTGGAGAGGAATTAGTGCTCTATATACCCCTAAGTCCAGCACCAAAGCTTGGTTGGCAACTATCTCCATAGTCTGAGTCAAATGGCATCAATCACTGAATGACCCACACGTGGTTGGTTTCTCATTGATACTGACGCGATACAGGAACAGAAATTTCCCAGGGCCATGGCTAGCAAATTTGGACAGCTTCATGCATCTACATGTGGACCAGTATAAACTTGTTTGCATGTGACTAATATGAATCCACAAAATTCAATGGCTCTAACTGTGACCTATGTTATCAATGTTGCATCTAAATGTAAGTATGGTCACGTGGTGATCTCATAGTAGTTTGGGCTTTACACTAGTACAGGATGGAGATGGGCCACAGAGCATCTTTCTGTTGCTGATATGTGTCCATTTTAGCTTGTGTATTATTCCTTGAGACTATTAAGAGTAATGCCATCCTTGTAAGCTCTTGTTCTTTCCTAGCCAGGAAATGGTTCCATATCCCTGATATCACTGTCTATTATCTCCAAAACAGTGGTTAGGAACTTATCATAAATTGTAGCTACTGTAGCCAATGAGATGACATTAGCTCTGTATCACCAGTAAATTATTCTAAACTGACATGTATAGGGTGTGATGGGTAACAGACTGGACTTTGAAACTTTCAGATTCAACAGGGCATGAACGATTCAGGTATGTTAACCATTTTAGTTAACCTTCCATTAATATAAAGTATCAGAGATGATTAACTTAAATAGGGAACATGCTTCTTTTTTCACAGTTTTAGAGTTTTAGGCTATAATGGCAAAAAATACATGACAGTAGTGGGAATATGTGACAAAGATTAATGGCTCATTTCATGATTGGAAGTGAAAAAGAGCAAGATAAGGGGGCTGAGAAAGCACCCATCTCTCCTTCAAAGAGGGGGCATGTCCCATGTGTTTTTATCACTTAGAAGTTCAGCCACCTTGCAGGAGTATGATGCTAGGAATCAAGATTTAAACATACAGACTTTTGGGAGACATTTTAACATGCAAACCATGGAATTCACCAACATCTTTGTGTTTGGCTTCATCCTAACAGCCAGGTAGAACACCACGCTTGCGGTGCAACACTCCCTACAGCTAGAAGGATTTCTTTCAGGATCAGATATATTTGCTCACTTAACTCAAAAGCTGATACTTAACGCTCTGATTATGAAACTTTAGAGCACACAAATGTGGACCCAAGAAGTAAAATCAGATTGGAACCCACGGAAATGCTTCTGATTTCACTTTGCTGCTGTTGTTATTTTTTTTTCTGGGAGCTTTTCAGCCTCTCTGTCTCTCTCCAGCCCACTTATGGTCAAGCTGATAAGAAATCTCAGAATTTGGGAGTTTTGCTCAGTGATAGTGTGCCCTTGGGTTTAGTGCCCATTACCAGCAAAGTAAAGGAGAAATCGCTAATATTTCTCCTTGAATATTAGTGGGAAGTTAAAGCTGCATGACTCCCTGCCCACTCAACAGATCTCTCAACACATCCACAGTAAAACGCCAGTATTTCCCTCCTCTGCTCGTTGGAGCTGCTTTTCAAACCTGTTTGGGAATCCACCTTTATCTCCCATGAAAACATTATGAAGTTATACTTTCCTGTTGCTTATTTGTATGGTGGCAGAGGCTTGATCCCTGAACCATGTTTCAGGTGGAGTCAAGCCCATCCATTCCTTGGGGACTGACTGTAGCCATTCCTTTCTCTATGGGCACACTCACAGAATGGCTTCAACTTCAGGTCCAGGATATTAGATGGCCCAGGTCTGATGGGGGAAGTGCTTCCATTAAGTGACAAGTGCTAGTTTCTACTAAATTTGAAGTTACACCTACAGTTACTACCTAATGACTTCAATTTCTTCATTGTAGTGGATGACCAGTCACAGAGAGGACTTGATATACCAATGGGATCAAATGACCCTGATTACCATCTCAACCCAAGGAACAGTGTTATATAATGGGAACAGGAAGAGTATATAAAGTTTTCAAATAATTATTTTAACACCCCCCCCCACTGAGGAAAGCAAAATATGTTTTTTAATTCCTCTAATAACTGAAAGTTTTGTGAGAATGCATTTATGATTAAAATATGTAACTAAGAGTGTCTAAGGAGCAATAGAGAGTCTCTGTGTTCAACAATAACAGAGCAAATAAAGTGAGGCCTATACAAGAAATAATATAATTCTTTACAAATTGCTTTTAAGGGGACTTAAGAGGAATATTTCATTATAATTTAAGTAGCTACCATTAGAAACACTTAACTACATGACAACATGATCACAAAATTAATGAAACTAAGTAGACAGTAAGTGGATGGGCAATAAATCCAAATGGAAATGCTGCACCCCAAAGAAATGTTCACTCTTGAAAAGAAACAAGTGATGGAACTTCTTCCAGAATCACAGAGCAACGACATTCAAAACACACTGAAAACATGGCCCAAATCAAACCGGTATAACTCTAGGAAATCAATAACAACATTCATTGCAAATTAAATGGACAGGGAGCTGTGTTTTATTTTAATTTGATGTATTCTGATCCTTCCTATACCAGATCAAGGGAAGTGGTAAACACCTGCTTTGCAATTATGTTACTTGCAGAGCTTGTAGCCTGGACCAATGGAAATGTGAAAATGAAAACTAACAAAATTAAAATCTGCACAGCCACTTTATTCCCAGATAATGATCATCATCTCACACATCTCACAGCTTTCTGCAATAGTCTCTAATTATCAGTATAACATCCGCTGGTTTCCTTTGGAGTTCATGCTGTGCAAAGTCCCCTAGTCTCAGGGTGTCTGGAGGAAACAAAAGAACACGTTAGGTGGCCCTCGTTAATGCTGCAACTTAGAGAGATAGAGATACCACCTAAAGCCATGTAGAAGCTGCACAAAATCTTAAACTGAAAAATTTGAGAGGAAAGCATCCACAGGACGCTTTGAAGAATTCCAAAAATAAACGAGATCTGGAAGGTCATGTGTGTGTCCACAAAGTACCCAAGAAAGGCCTAAGCTTTCACTCAGAACTGGTGCCAGTGCTCTGCACAGAAAGAAACTAAGGGCTGAGCCAGAGCTGTAAATTCCCTGCCTGACCACAGAAAGCATTCCAAGATATACTCACAGAGCGAGCACCTGGGTAAGAGCTGGAATATTTATTGGTACAGAAAATTTAATGAAATGCTTCCAATTATTGGCCGGCTATTGCTGCAGCAGAGAATTCAATGGCCACAGATGATGAGGTAGTAAAGGGAAACATTTGAGCAAAATCACTGTGTGAGAAAACAGCAAGGGCGTAAACCCCAACAACAGATTTGAAAGAAGCGGATCTCTACTGCTGCATTATTTAACAGTTTAACAAAAATAAAACCACAAATAGCCCCCAAAATGAGTATGACTCACAAAAGCAACAGAAAGTGTTCTTGATCAAGCCAGACATTGGATCACCAAGGCGTGTAAAGCATGCATTTTAGAAATGTTCAAATCACTGAAAGAAGCTTAAATCAAGTGTTAAATGTGAGAACAATTTCCAAATTAACAGTACCAAGAAATGGACATAATTTAAGAAAGCACAACAAAGGAAATAAATTCATAAAAACAAACAGAATTTTAGTGTGCTGGAATACACCAATAACCTCAGTATCTGAGGGCTGAGGCAGGGAGAGAAGATTTGGAGGCCCTCCTAGATTACATAAACAGAACCTGTCTCGAGAAAGAGAGAGAAGGAAAGCAGACCTTCTGGAATGGAAAAGCACAGTAACAAAAAGGAAACAGTGCCCATTGCAGCTCAGTAGCAGATGTGACTTGGGAAGAGAGAACAGTGAATGTGAAGGGGGTATTAGTTTGGGTTACCATTGCTGCGAGGAAACATCATGGCCAAAAGCAGCATGGGGAGGAAAGGGAGAATTTCTCTAACAGTTCCATGTAACAGTTCATCATCAAAAGCAGTGAAGGCAGGAAATCAAGCCGGGCAGGAAGGCGGAGGCAGGAGCTGAAACAGAGGCCATGGATGGATGCTGCTTACTGCATTATTCACATGGCTTGCTCAGCCTGCTTTTGTATAGAATCCAGGATCACCACTACAGGATGGCACCACCCACCATGGGCCTGGCCCTCCCCCATCAATCACAAATTAAGAAAATTCCTAATGGGCTTGCCTGCAGCCCAGTCTTATGGAGGCATTTTCTCAAATGAAGCTCTTTCCTCTCTGATGACTCTAACTTGTGTCAGGTTGACATAAAACTGGCCAGGACATAATACAATCTTAAAAATAAAAATAAAAAGTAAAATTTGCACTAAGGAGATGGCTCGATGGATAAAGCACTAGCTTCAGCAGCATGACAAGCTCAGATCTATCCAGAGAGGCCCCAGATGAAGCCCTGGACACATGTGCATTTGTAATTCCAGCAATGGGGAGGAGAGACGACAATCTCTGAAGCTCGCACACAGGCAATGAAGCTAGTCAGTGAGTTCAGGTCAGTGAAAGATCTGTATCAAAAACAACATGTATTATTTTCAGAGGAATGGTCAGGAGGCATACCTCTAGCCCTCAAATACATGTGCAAACATAGATACACACACACACACACACACACACACACACGGTATTTATTCCAAGAATGTAATACTAGCGATGATGTGGAAATCTGTCAATGTAAATTTTAGAACAAAATTCAGTTCTCACCATAGAGAGATGGTTGGTTAGCCAAGTAGAGTCCTTTCTATGTGAACTGTTCATAGAGAGATGGTTAGCCGAGTAGAGTCCTTTTAGACTCTGGGATCTGAAGCTTGTCCCAGAAACCCTGCTAACATTTTGAGCTACACCAATCAAGGAAAAAGGGGGAAAACTGAAAGCACCACAGTCATAAATTAAATTAGAGACATTGCTGCACTTTTCATGAATAGTAAGAGGACCATAAGAGAATGCAGTATGAATAATTGCATGACAGCGAATGAGAATACTTAAAGTATTAGACAGCAAAACTACTGAAAACACTGAATAATAAAATGAAACAAGCCCACTAGTAATTAGAGGCACTGAATAAGTAATCAAATACCCTTCAGTGGTGGATTTTACCAAAACTGTCGGGAGGAATTAAGACCAATATTTCTCACGTTCTTTCAGTAGAAAGAAAGTATGAAACACATTCTAATTCAGCCTAGGAAAGCAGAGTTACTCTGACCCTGGGGCTAGGTGAAGGCATCAGGAAAAAGAAATGCTTTGTAAATGTAAGAACCTGAATCATATATAGCAGCAAGTAGAATCCAGCAGAATACAAACAGGATTTATATCTGGTCAAGAAGTATCTATCCCAGAAGCAGAAAGATGGTTCATTGTACAAAACACAATCAGCATAACACATTAAAAGAGAAGAAAAGGCAGGGCCTTTTGGCGCACACCTTTCATCATACCACCTGAGAGGCAGATCTCTGAGTTTAAGGCCAGCCTGGCCTACAGAGCAAGTTCCAAGACAGCCAGGTACACACAGTGAGACCAATAAACCAAAATAAATAAATTAATAAATATGGGGAAAAAACAAAACACCACATATCCATATCCATTGATAGAGAAAAGAGCTGGATATTATTGATCTTTCTACATGTATTAAACATACACATACATACATATATACATATACAAAAAATGGAGAGAACTTCACATCATTGAGCCATTTATGATAAAATCACAAGTACCATGATAACTGAGTATTAAAAGCCTAAATTTTTTATTTAAATTTTTTCATATAATATATTTTGATTATATTCTTCTCCCTCTTCTAACACCTCCCAAATCTTCCCAGCTTCTTTTGTCACCTAACTTCTCTCTTTAAGAATAAAAATAAAAAGCATGGGGCTGCTCAGTCTTTAAGGACATGTATTACCCTGCACATTCACACCCACATCTAGCACCTCTAGCCTTTGGGGACACCTGCACATACCCCCACACATAGCCACATAATTAGGAAGAATAAAACTATTTCTAATGTAACAAATTAATTAACAAGGTCTGCTTTTACTGCTTCTATTCAAAATTGTACCTAACATCCTAATCATGACAAATAGACAATAAAGCTAAATAACAGGGTTTCCAATTTTAAAGAGTAAAATAAGATTTTTCTATATTCACAGGTAAAATGAATCTTAAATGTTGAAGATTCTAATCAAAAGAATACTGCCTAAACTAGGTGAAAATGTTCATCATTGCTTTCTATCATGGACATGGAAGTCAAAATTTTCTTCCTCATCCCAGTCAGAATATACGCTATGGAGAAAAAACAAACACAAACCCCATAAGTACTAGAATGTGTGCAGGGTGTCCTTATATACATTTAATGGTAATGTAAATTAGAATAGCCACTATGGAAATTACTACACAAACTAGAAAATATTATAAATCTTATCTCTATAGCTTCTGGTCATATGCTCCCAAAGGAACATAAATAATTATACAACAGAGATATTTGCACATCCATGGTTAGTTATTGTGGCAATTTTCCTCAAGCCAAGATCGAAGTCCAAAAACAGGTGGATACAAATGTGATGCATGTATACACAATGGAAATACGCAGCTATTCCACAATTTTCACCAAGTATACCTTGAACTCCAAAAACAGGTAGGTAAAATGTGATGTATATAAACACAATGGAAGTTCAGGCCATAAAAAAAGAAAATTAGATTATTAGCTGGGAAATGGGTGAAACTGGGGATCATCACGTTAGGAAAATAAGATGGTCTCAGAAGACAGCCACATCATATTTTCTCTCATAGGCAGAATCTTAATTACAATATAACAGGAATAAATCATGAAAGGGGGAGGGAGACTGAAAGGTGGCAGGGAACCAAAATGAAGAAAGAGGTAAAGAAAAAAGGATAATGAGTCAAAAATCAAAGACAAACACATGGCTTTTCACACATGGAAATGAATTTGTGCTACACGTATGGGTGGTTGGGACTGTTTGTGTGCTCATACACACAAACACACACACAGAGAGATAACATAAAAGCAGAGTAGGGATCTACTTCTGGAGAGGAGAGGGACAAAGGAAGTAGAGAGGAATCAGAGAGCACAATGGGGGTGATGGTCTGCAAAGCTAACTATATGCATGTCTGAAATGGCAAAGTAAAATCCATTACTTTGCATAACCCATTAGTAACTTGCAATGATCAATGGATACTGGGGAGACAGAAAGGTCTCAAGTGTACTACACAGTAGGGTGACTAGAAATCGTAGCGATATAACTCCTATTTAAAAGGCATGTTGAAAGCATCTTCCAGAAACAAATGAGAATGTTTTAATGAATTAATCATATTTATCATGACTGAAATATTATGTAACATATATGTCCATCATACTACACATATTACCTCTCATTACTGTATACAGTTTTAATGCTTTTGTGTAAAGTGTGTAAGGTGAGAGGATTTTTTTCAAAAGGAAGAAGAGCCATCTGTCCTCAGACACCCACAGTGTAAAATTAAACCCTTAAATCTAAGGCCATTAGTGTGCTGGGAACAAAATAGTCCATAATTACAAACTTGACTTTGGCTTTTTGTTTGGTGCTCTTGAATGGAGCCCCCTCCAACCAATGTCAATTGCATGCTTCCACGTGCAAAGACAAGCCCTTCTGTTAGAGTCCCTTGGAGACTACTAGTGCACAGAGACTTTTGCCACCCCTTCTCATGCCTTCTACAATCCTATGACCTGTGCATCTCTCCTGCTGTGTTCATCTACTGGCACCACCCCACCCTATGTGGCTTGTGTGGAGATGCTGGTGACGGTGGAGGGCGAGACTGAACCACAAATCCCTTACAGCAGCTCTGGTGTCTCTGGAGTGACAGGCCATCATGTTCAGTGCCACGAGTTTTGCCAAGCAATGGCCATGAGCAGTTTTAATACTGTTAACACAGCCTGAGGAGGAGATGGCGGCGCATGCCTTTAATCCCAGTACTGGGAAGGGAGAGGCAGGAGGATCTCTGTGAGTTTAAGGCACGCCTAGTCTACAGAGGAAGTGCCAGGGCAGTCGGGACTACACAGAAAAACACTGTCTCAAAAAAATAAAATAAAAAAAAAATTCTCAATACTGTTAACATCTTCAAATGTCCATTCCCTTCTGGGTATGAAGATTGGGGATTGTTAGTAATGTATAGCTGTGTTTTCTCACAGTTAAAGCCCGTATCCCTCCTGCAACAAGCTGTCCCAGGGAACTTGGGGAAAAAAAAGCTGCTCCCCATATTGGAACGCTTTACGGCAGATCCATCACGACGAGAGACTTAAAAGACCATGTGACGATCCAAAGCTCTTACAGCCGCCTGAGAACCTAGACCTCTCATTGGGTGTGTAACTTGCAGATGATTATTTCTCAAGCTTAGAGTTCATGAGGCCAGAGGCCAGCCTTCTGTAACTTGGAGTTTCCGCTAACCATCACAGCACATCCGGTGGTTTTCTCGTCTTCTCCTCAGAAGTTGTCCTCTCTGCGCAGACTCAGACTGCCCTTCCCCAGAAGACTTCCTTTTAGGGGTGAGGCCCCACCTCTGCCCTTCCCAGCATGCCCTGCTTCTACAGGCCCACAATCCCCAGTGCTGCCGTCCTGTGACCTGCTGCCCGTGAACTTGGCTTCGGCTTTTGTGCAGCTTAGCACAACGTAGCCCTCGTGTGTCACTTGTGACATGGCCCACATCAGCTATCAAGACTGGGCTGTAGGTGGCTTGTGCATGTGCAGCAGAGCTGATATGGATGGAGACTTGTACCTGAGGGAAGAATTCCTCATAATAATTCTGTTGTCTCTTGAGTGGCTTATCATTATGGGATTTATTGCTTTCCTCACATTCCAGATAATCTCGCAAACCTTTTGGAAAAATGAGGAGGAGCAGGAGGTGGATGATATCGCCATGTTACAGGAGCAGGAAGAGAAGGTAGATGAATATGGAGTGAATGAATATGAAATAGATGGTGAATTTGAATTTGAATTCCAGTTCAACGAGCATTTCTATGAGGACTTGGACTTCATTGAGTGCTTGAATGAAGAGGACAGCGAGGAGGGGGATGACGACGATTCAGGAACTTCAAGTGCCTGTGAGTTATGGTTATATTTTGGTCCTCACTCTAGATTATGGTGGAATTTGTTCTTCACTGTTATCTGATGGGAAAACCTTATTCTTATTATGGTTGAGCACCACAAGTGCCTTGTGGTAGGCAGGCACTACACTAGGTGGGATGTGAAGCCTTGCAGAGGAGCCTGTGGGCTGGGGATGGGAAGGTGACTATGCAGGAGGGGGATTAACAGGCTAGGAGGCATAGGATGCCACAAACAAGGCAGCATCTCAGAAGGCAGAACAGTGGGCAGCCTAGACTGAAGGGAAGGAGGGCCAGCCATCTGCAGATTGTTGGAATCCCGCCAACCCGGGTTTGTACAGCTGCAGGCACAGAGAATTCCCCCACTCTTGCTGCTGCTATTGACACTTCTGGCTCACATAAAACCCATGCTCAAACTTGTCCATCCTTATTAAGTGATGGTCCAGTTTCTAGAAACTTGGGGTCCAGTGTGCTCAAGTAGAAGCCCAATTTAATAAAGACCCTGAAGAAAAAAAGTAAGCTGCCTTCAAATTAACCTCTGAGATAAATCCATGAAAATAAACTGTTACTAGAGTACTTGAAAGATAAATTAGTTATATCTTCAAAGATTGAGCAGCATCGAACCTAACATAATTTATTGTTGTAAATTGAAGGCAAATGAACTCTTTACTGCTCATCTCCCTCTCTCCTATTTCTATCCTTCCTTCTTTTTTCTTTGTATTTTAATTTGTATTTCTGAGTCTCAAATTGCTAGGCACATGTGCTGCTACTAAGGTACATCTTCACACTTTTTAATTTTTGTTCTTTTAGTGGCTTAGGTGAAAGTGTACACACATATATAAAAGGCCAGCCAAAGGACAATCTTAAGTGTTGACTCATAGGTACCCCCCACCTGTTTGTGTAAGAGAGAGGCAGAAGCAGAGACAAAGAAACAGAAAGGATCTCTCCCTGATTTTGAACTTGCAGATTATGCTCAGATGGCTGGGTAGTCATTCCCTGTAATCTACCTTTCTGTACCTCTCTGACCTTATCATTGCCTGTGATAGCTACCAGGCCTTATTTTTAGATAAAATATATTTAATATTCACTTATATAATTATATTGTGTATAAATTATATAAAATATATTTAATATATGAATAAAATATTTAACAAATATTAATACATATAATATATTATGTTTTTCTTTGTACAAACACACACACATATATATACATACATATATATATATATATATATAAAATGTATAGTGGGTTCAAAGGCTAGAACTCAGGTCTTCATGCTTACAAGGCATTTATTGAATGAACTCTCTCACCAGTCTTTTTTCTCTTTTATCCTAATGAAGAATATCCTGTTATGTTGCCCCATTCAGCCTTGAACTCATGGCAATTGTCCTGCCTCAGCCGCAGATGTATATATTTTGTAAATGGAAGTTTCTGTCCCACCCACTGCTGCAGCCATTCAGTCCCAAAGAAACACACAGAAGTTTATATTAATTACAAACTGTTTGGCCTATTAGATCAGTCTTATTAACTAGCTCTCACAACTTAAATTAACCCATAATTCTTGTCTCTGTTTAGCCACATGGCTTGGAACCTTTTCTAAGTGAAGCATTCTCATCTGGCTTCCTCTGCATCTGATTGTTGACTTACTCTCTCTGCCTTTTCTCTTCCCAGTTTTCCTAGTCTGCTTGTCCTGCCTATTCTTCCTGCCAGTCTACTGGCCAATCAGTGTTTTATTAAACCAATATGAGTGACAAATCTATACAGTGTATAAGAGCATTATTCCACAGCATTTCCCCTTTTTAATTTTCAGAACAAAAACCCTGAATCTAATCTCCTTTGTTTAGCTTTTCTCCTGACCTTTATCCATAACAACTTGTAACCAACAAAGACAAACATCCATAAACTAATTTTTGGGAGGCTACTTCCTGCTGGTTGGGGCTGTTGATAATCTTATAGGGACCCAAAGAAAATTTAGGATTATGGTCAAGTCCTGAGTGGAATGTTCTGTGAGGCTAGATCATCTCAGCCAGCGGCCTTGAGGCTGTTCTACATGTAGAACTCAGAAAAAACTCCAACAGAGGTGCTTTAAAACATCGTGTCATCTGTGCCATCTGTTCCCATTGGAGATTTTTCAGGGGGTATTTCTCAATCAAACCTTATTTTTCTTAACCCAGAATGAATCCACAGCCTCTCATTTCCTGTGGAAACAAAAGCAAGATCTCTTCTTCAAAGTAACATATCTTTTGACTTAAATTATGAAGTCAAGGCATTTTCAAAATGTATAGGTTGGAGTAATCCAACAACATTTATAATCAAATGTCTTTTAGCAACTGTTGCTCCTTCCTCAGCAGTCAAACCATTCAAAGATTGTTGTATTAGGGGCAGCTGTGTTTCCAGCTCCTGAGAGGAATGCTGCCATTTGTTCCCAGTGCCTGGCTCCTGGTCGCGGCCACATGGCTAGCTTATACCCGAAATGATTACACACAAACTGTATCCATTTAAACTCTGCTGGGCCCATTATCACTAGCCTCTTCTTGGCTAACTCTCACATCTTGCTTTAACCCATATCTATAAATCTGTGTATTACCGGTATGAGTCTATTCTATGTCCATCTCGGGTAAGAGCATCATGGCATCTGCCACACTTCCTTTCTTCCCAGCCTTCTGTTCTGTCTACTCCACCCACCTAAAGGCTGACCTATCCTACAGGCCAAGGCAGTCTCTTTATTAACCAATGAAAGCTACACAAAATACAGGAGATCCCTCCTATACCAAAATATAACAAATAACTAGGACTGGAGGGGGAGGGGGAAAGGGAGGGGGGAGTAGGAGGGTAATGGGAGGAGTGGAGGAGGTAGAAATTTTGAATGATATTATTTATAAAGCAAAAAAATAAAATAAAATGTTTGAATTTAAAAAAGATAAATTTAAAATCAATACAAAAATGAATAAATTAATCTTTCCCTGAATTCAAAATAAAATATAACATACAGTATCCAGACTCTCTGTGTGTTTTCCATCTTTATGTGGCATTTTTCTTACTCTATTTATTTTAATTTTATTTTTAACTTTTCAGTTTTTGTGACAGGGTTTCTTTGTGTACCTTTGGCTGTCCTGAAACTCACTTTGTAGACCAGACTGACCTCAAACTCCCAGAGATCTTTCTGGCTCTGGCTCCAAAGTGTTGGGATTAAATGTGTGTGTCACTGCACCTGGATACTGTATTTCTTTATCTTTTCTCTCCCAAGCTTATATATGTTTTTAACACACTGTAAACTGTTTAGAGTTTTTTTTATCTGAATTTGTCTTTACCGTATATCTCTATCTTTTTCTGACCACATGAATCTTTAATCTGCTAAGCCACATGGCTAAGATTAAAACTGCAGCTTTGGCAGCTGGGTCTGCCCCATTCCTTGACTTCCTGAGAGTCTAGCTTCATGGCAGAGGTAATGGACGGAGTCATATTTATTACCACAACTCTTCAGAGTTTCTAGGTCCATGAAGCATGTCACTGGCTGCTCATAAACACCATTTTAGCATTTGGTGACATGTTTTCTTCAAAGAGTCACCATGTAGTTTTGTTGTTAATGTTGAGTCAAGAAGCCTTTCTTAAATAGGACCTGTGCCTCTGGTTGCCTCTAGCAAACAGAGCCTACTAGAGAAAAGATGGTTACCAGGAAGCTGCAGTTGACTCTGTTCTTGTCCATCTAGAACCTTTTATTTTTAAAGCTTTCTCATGCTTTATATGAAAATTCTTGCCAAATGTTTGGGTACCTTTTGTAAATGGAAGTTTCTGTCCCACCCAATCTCATAGCCATTCAGTTCCAAAGAAACACACAGAGACTTATATTAGTTATAAACTGTCTGTCCTACTATCTCAGGCTTGTTATTAACTAGTTCTTACAACTTAAATTAACCCGTAACTCTTGTCTATGTTTAGCCACTTGACTTGATACCTTTTCTAATTGCAGCATTCTAATTTTGCTTTTTCTGTGCCTTGGTGGTAACTGTGACACTGCCTTTTTTCTTCCCAGAATTCTAGTCTGGTTGCCCCACCTATACTTCCTGCCTGGCTATTGCCCAATCAGCATTTTATTAAACCAATATCAATAACAAATCTTTACAGTGTACAGGAGCATTATCACACAGCCTGTTTTCCATGAAGTTTTGCTAAAACATACAGAACAGAATCAGACAATTTGATTCTGATCCCTTTCATTCCATGGTCCAGAAATAATGAGAATCCTAGTGTTGGGAAAGAAGAAAGAGTTGTCACCAGGGAGTCTTAAAAGGCAGAGATTATGAGACCAATAGAAATATTGTAGCAGTTATTAAGAAGGATCCAGGCAGTCTTTTCATTTTCCCTTCACATTTCTATTCTCTAGGTTTAACTGTTGATAGATTCTTGAATGGGGAATTTAAGTATAAGCTGTCTTACTACTTTCATGACCTTGGCGTTCTGGAATCACAATCAGTGGTCACTGATGAATCAACTGCATCTGAGTGTGAACCATCAGATGAAGCATTTGAAGGAATTTCAGATAAGGAGCAGTGGGGTAATGATGAAAGTGGAGACTCGGAAGGAGGGCCTTATGATGACTGGGACTAAGAGGATGGTCACTCTCCAGAATGCTACTTCCCTGTGTAAAGTAGGTATATACTTATAGCACCTAGTATTAACTGACCACTGCCTGGTGGTGGTGTCACACACCTTTAGTGCTAGCATTCAGGAGGCATATATATGCAGATCTCTGTGAGTTTGCGGCTAGCCTGGGCTACAGAGTGAGTTCCAGCACAGCCAGGGTTACACAGAGAAACCCTGTCTCAGAGAAAGGGGAAAGGGGAAGGGGAAGTGGGAGAGGGAGAGGGAGGAGTAAGGGGAGTAGGGAAAAGGAATGAGGGGAGAGGAGGGAGAGGGAGAGAGAGAATAGTATTGACTAACCACTTATATACACCTCTATTATTGGAAGATTTATGTTAAACTATTCTGTTATAGTTTAATAAACATTTTGAAATTAATAATGTACTTATACACAAAGAAGTCGATATATTTATATGGATTTCATTACCAACTGCAAGTCCTTTATCCTTTAGCTATAAGACTACTACCAGTGGTAATTGATTGCACCTAGTAATGAAGAGCAATAGAAAAAGTCACCAAAGGATTTTTGGCCTTTGTTTCTTGGCCACAGAAATGCAGTCTTTCATTCTAACAATACTTTGAAAGAAAGGGCTGATTATTCACAAAGTACTAATAAGTCAAGGGTTTCAGGTGAAACCATGCTTCATGATTAATGCATATTAGTGTAGCTGGTATTTTTTATATTTCATTGAATAGTCAAAATTAGGATGAGTATTTTTTACTGAACTAAGAATTGGAATCCTACATCCCTCTCTGTTCACCTCTGTCTGCCTTGCTCAATTTTAGTGTCTTGGAGTGTCTTATTCATATTTTAAAGATATTGCAACTGAGGTTCTGGGAGGTTGAAGGAATGTGTAGGCTTTGTTAATAGTCATAGGGAGATAGTTTTATTTGGAGCAGGCACTCTAGAGAAATAAATGAGCATTTATTGTGGTGGACAAAAGGGCAATGAAATTGACATGACTGATGCCCTCAAATGCTTTTACTTTTTGTATTATATAAGGTTATATAAGTTAGTGCACATATACAGTATACATTAGGTGCCTTTCCTACATATTTCACTACCCTCTCCCTTGACACCTTCTCCTTTCCATTACTCCCTTTTCTTTCCAAGATGGTTTTGTAAAGTCACCCAAGTCTTTAGCACCTTGTAGGTAAGGTTCTGTTTCACAAGAAGAAGGTATCTTAGATTCTCCTAGTGAGAGGAGATAGCTATACCAGAATTGAGTAGATTTGGAAAATCATTAATGTCTTCTGATGGCATAAAATATTGCTTTTGGTTTTTTTTCTTCTTACAGTTGCAAAGCCTAGAAGAAAGAAATGTGTGGAGAAAGAGGGGAAAAGTTATTTGTTAATGTTCTTTGTTCTACAGTTTATCACAGAAAAATGCCATCCTCTGACATCAGACTTTACATTGATTTTTCATGGATGCATATGACTGCATTTAGTCCTGTTAAAAATAAAAGTTTGTTTGTGCTGTATAAGCTCCAGGGTTTTTATGTGACTAAAAGCAACTCCAATTCATTTTTATATCTTCTCTTTCTAGATTTGCCTCAGCTTGTTGACGCTAACATGAATTGTTTTCCACTCTTGACAGTGAGAAATGGAAGTCTAGTTCATAATGCATTTCATTGAACAAAAAAGTACCTCGCTTACCAGAATGCTAAGTGATCTAATAACTAGTTAGTGTGAACCACTAGCAGCAGCAGCTGGCAATCCACTAGAAGTATACATTCCTAGGCTCTACTCCAGACTCATTGAATTGGAAATCCTTAAGGCAGACCTTTAGCCAGGTTTCCTAAGTGTTCCAGATCACCTCAGAACAAACACACTCTTAGCAGTGTATATTTTTTGAAATGCTTCCAAAGCTTAAGTGCAAATTCCTTTCTACCAAATACAAAGTACAAATGTACTCTTATAATGCAGAATATGAAGTGTTCCTATTGATGTGTCCCTATCAAGTGCTTGTATATGAAATCTAAGAAGAGGCAGAATAATCAGTCTTTATTTTTTATTTACAGTGAAAGGCATACATACATGGAGTGGTACAAAAGTGGCATTTAGTAAATGTGTGAACCAGGTGGTGATGGCGCACATCTTAAATACCAGCACTCAGGAGGCAGAGGCAGGCAGATTTCCGTGAGCTTGAGGCCTTCCTGGTCTAGAGAGTGAGTTCCAAGACAGCCAGAGTTACACAGAGAAACCGTATAACTGTTCTCTCCAAAAAGAGAGGAGGGAGTATGTGTAAAAAGGTAAACATCTTATTTAGGACAATGATTAAAACGATGAGTTCAATTGGGGGCATTCACTGTGCATTTCAATTCTACTGGTAGGTACATGTTCTTAGGGTGGGAGGTGTGTGCAGAAGTAACAGGTTCTGGGAGCTGCACATACAGTATGTCTGCATGACATAACTGAATTCATCACGGTGCAAAACTTCGGTATTCATATTGAGAGCTGTGTTCTGCAGACAGACCTCTTGGATTTGCTGTGCAGCTCTACATTTCAATCTTTATTCTTTCTGAGGAATTTTGTTTTTGAGGCAGGGTCTCACTATGCATTCCTGGATGGCTGGAACTCACTATGTGGACAAGGATATTCTCTAACTCACAGAGATCCACCCGCCTATGCCTTCCAAGTGCTGAGATTAAGAGCATGCATCACCATGCATGGCCTCCAGCTCTACATCCTACCAAATGGTATAAATTAGATCAAATAGTTAATCTCTGTATACATGGCTTCTCATATGTAGTTTGCTTATAATAGTGTATACTATAGTTGCAAAGTTAATTGAGAAAAAAGTAAGTGTTTAAATAGAGTGTCAGGCAAATTGCTCAGCAGTTATTAAGAAAGTGTTGTAAAAAGGGGGGAGATGTGGGTTGTATTCCTGGCACCCAGCTCCCAGCCCCCAGCCGCCGGCCCGCTCAGCTGCTGGTTGCTTGCTTATGTCCGAAATAACCACATGACAATTATATTCATTTAAACTCTGCCTGGCTCATCATCACCAGCCTCTTCTTGGCTAGCCCTCACATCATAAACTAACCCATTATAAAAGTCTGTATGTCACCACAAGGTGGTGACTTACCGGAAAAGTCTAACCTGCATGCATCTGCGGCGGGAGCCTCATGGCGACTGACCCACTTCCTTCTCAGAACTTCTGTCTACTCCGCCCACCTAAGGGCTGACCTATCTTACGAGCCAGGCAGCTTCTTTATTCTACCAATGAGAGTAATACAAAATACAGGAGAACACTCCCACATCAAGAAAGCATGGTATTGTTAGCTCCATATATTAAAGAGTTCACTAACACTTCATAAAACTGGATGAGTTAGCAAATTCTTCTGTTCCAATCTAAATCAATTAGGCTATAAGGAGTGAGCGCATGCCAATTGTTATACCTTAGACTGAAGTCTTTAATGCAACTTGTTATCTAGCTAATACCAGCTGTTTTAAGTTGAGGAACAAATAGACAATAGGCTAGGTCTAATCTTTTCTTGACATAATTCCTGGAGTAACTTAAGAGGGTAGAAATTTATGGGAGAGGTATTGGGAGGGGAAGATTGGGAAGGGGGGAAGAGGCTGCAGCTGGGATGTAAAATAAATAGATTGAAGAAAAAAATAGAAGTTTATTTGGGATATGCTCAAGAGGAGGCAGCCCCCCCCCATAATAGGGAAGGTATGTTGGGGAGGGCTAAAGTCAATTTGTAGTAAGGGGAGCATTTCACAGATCTGAAATGGTAGTTGGGCCAGAAAACGGCTTGGACTGAAGTGGGACCAGGCTATAATCCTCACTGTCCATCCCCCCAGCAGCCAACTTCCTCCAGCTGGGTCCTTCCCCCTAAGGATTTCACAAACTCCTGAACAGCACTACCAACTGCGGACCAAGTATTCAAATACAAGAGCCTGTCGGGGGCATGACACATCCAAAACAACAGAGCTTTTGTTCCAAATATGGCCCAATGATACCAGCATCTCTAGAACCAGTCAGGGAGAAAAAAAGTTTCCCAGAGGTCTCCCAGATGGTATTCCAATAAAATAGAATCAAAAGGATCAACCAAGTTTGATGGAGCACACCTTTACTCTCCATTCCAGAGACAGAGGCAGGTGGATTGCTGAGAGTTCAAGGATAGCCTGGTGTTATGGCTTAGCTAAAATGGCACAGTTCCCTGAGGGGTGGCAGCGGGCCATGAGAGGCAGCTGGGTCCCACCACAGGAGGCCTCTGTGGTTCCCAGGTGGGTGAGAGGCATCAGGGCAGCCAGTTCCACCAGGAGCTATGGTGGGTGGAGGTGGACAGATGCCATGTAGAGAAAGTGAGTTAGGGTATAGTTTATCCAGTGGGTTATAGGAGGAAAGGGAAGGGGTCGGGAGAGAGAGAAACAAAGAGAGGGGGAGAGGAGAGGAGCTACAGCAGCAGCCACCTCTTCCAGCCACCTCTTCTGAAGAGAGACATGGGAGGGAGAGAGAGAGAGAGAGAGAGAGAGAGAGAGAGAGAGAGAGAGAGAGAGCGAGCTCACAGGCTGAAAGAGGAAGGAAGATCCCCTTTCTCTTAAAGGGACAGGTCAGACCATTACATTCCCGGCTGCCTCCCACCACCAGCTGCCCTCATGACCCTCTGCCACCCCTCGGGGAACTATGCCATTTTATCTAAACCATAACACCTGATCTACATAGTGAGTTCCAGAACAGCCAGAGCTGCATAAAGGGACTCTGTGAAATGGATTATTAAAAGTGCTTCAGGATCCCCGCTGGTGGCAGGCAGCAGAAACACTGTAGGTCCCCAAACAGTGGCAGCAGGTCATGTGGCAGCAGGCAGCCAGCCCTGAGAGCAGCCAGTCCCAGGCAGAAATGGCTGCAGGTCCCTGAGCGGTGGCTGGTCCAGGGCAGGGAGACACATGGCATAGAGACAGAGACATGGATAAGCACGCCATGCAGAGTGAGGTCGGATATTTATTCAGTGGGTTATGGAGGGGGAAGGGGGAGAAGGAGAAGAGCAGAGAGAAAGAGAGAGAGAGAGAAAGAGAAGAAAGAGAAAGAGAAGAGAGAAGGGGGAAGGGGAGAAGTTGGAAAAGGCAGAAGCTGCCTCTTAGAGAGGGAGCCAGAAAAAGAGAGAGAACTAAGGCTGAAAGCTGAAGATCAGCCTGTCTCAGCAGATGGGGGGATGGAGTGGGCATGGATTGTCTCTTAAAGAGACAGAACAGATCATTACACTCTGTCTCAAAATAAAAATAAAACAAATAAAAAATCAAAAATATGATATAATATATAGCCCTAGGGACTTGCTGCATCATCAGATACTTAATTTGGGTAAGGGCCTCTAAGGGAATTAATATGCATTGTGGATTTGAGTCCTTGTGCAGAGAAGAAAAAGACTACATTGATCTGTATAGTTCTGAGGTCCAACTCAGTTTGTGGAATTCAGATTTAAAGGATTTGTTTATGGTCCAGGTATTTCATTTTGAGTATGGGACACAGTGTTAGGGAGTCTTCAGTTCTGGACACATCAGTCTTGTCAGAGACCAGCTTTGACAAAATTACCACTTACCAGGGTAGGAGGAATGGGGATCAGAAAAATAGTAAAGAGGATGAAGATGTGAGTAAAGTAATAAAACAGAACACATAGGATAGTACCAGGAGGGAGTTCCAGTGAATACTGAAATTGTCTGCATTTAATTTTCCATGCACTTTTACACTCCAATAACAACAGAGGAAGAAGACAACATTCTACAAAGGACAATTAGAGCAATTACTTGCTTCAATACTTTGAGACATCAAGTCATTAAAGCATTCTCTTGTTTAGGCAGTGAACCCACTCTAGACCAATATTCTGAAGGCAGCCACTTCCAAAGTCAAACTTATTACAATAGAAGGAGCAGAAATATGTTTGAATTTCCTGACCATTGGTCAGGGTGGAGTGGATCTGCCAGTATGGATCATCTTAGTGTCAAAAGAACCAAGTAATCACACCCTAGGTCAGGATGTATAGCCCTAGTGCTTGTCAATAATTTTGAGCAACTTCAAACTCTCTGACCTTCAGACAAGGTGGAAATAGGCTCATAATTTTGGGCCTCCACACAATCTCACAGTATTTGGAGTATTCCATTCTGAGATTTTTTTTAATTTTCAGTGCTGTAGAGCAAACCCCAGGACCTGTTACATGTTCAGTATGTGCTGTACCATTGAGCTACAATTTTTTTGTAAACCTGGAATTCCCAGAGTATTATCTTACTCTGCATAAATTATTCCTTCAAAAATTTATCAGGAACATACTATTTAACTGGAGACATGGGATCTTCTGTGTGTTATCCATATCTCTCAATAACTCCAGAGCCAGGTGTTTGTGACAATAGGAACACTTTCAGAATAAAAGAATCAGAATATTTCTACCACCAAATGAAACAGATTCTTGTGAATCACTGAGCTAAAACTTGTGGAGCTAAATGATTGCCCTTAGCTACTAATGTTCATGACTCATCTCAGCTTTTAAGTACAAACCGTCTTGGACAGTCCTTGGACAATTGCTAGCAAAGGCCTAAGTATTTCTTCCCAAAACAAAATACATTTAATGGGAAATGTTTGCTTCAAAGCTCCCCTATTTTTATGGCTATGATTTTGTCATATCTGCACTGAGGTCTGAGTCTCCTTCTGGGTGATCTTACTCCTCCCCCTTTTCTTTCTTGTTGACCTCTAAAAGACCTCTTGAGCTTCTACATTGCCCACTCAGTGTCTTTTTCTTGGAGGGCCCAAATGATGCAATCTCCTATTGGAGACATAAATATGTTTTGTGGGTAGTAGTTGTATGTGTTCACTTCTAGCTTACTACTACAGGATATAACCTCCATCCCAATGTGCTTGTCCAAGGAGAGATAATGAAAACAATGCCTTTCTCACACTGAGCACTCTGCTCACTCACTTCACAGTTGCAAGTGGATAAGTGCTTCTGTTCATCACAGCATTATTAAAACACTTTCATTTTTATTTTAGGAGATTCTATTACAGTTACATCATTTCTCCTTCCCTTTGCTGCCATGTACTCCCTTGCTCATCTATAAACACAACCTGTTCAGTCTGGACACATCAGTCTTGTCAGAGACCAGCTTTGACAAAATTACCACTTACCAGGGTAGGAGGAATGGGGATCAGAAAAATATTTTACTTATTTATATATGTTTTTAGGTCAAACATTTTTGGTGGCTCACAATGTAAACATCTTGAAGTTGCTCATATTAATGTTTTGGTTCACCAAAAGCAAATATATGAAATGCAACATTTTTTTAGAGGCTTAGACACTTTGCGTACATTACTGTGATTCCAGCGCCATGTACCTTAACTTTTTGTAAAAACATCCCAAGGCATTTCATAAAACACTTTAATCATTTTCTCTTAGGACAATGCATAATGGTTTAGGTAAAATGGCTGGGTTCCCACAGGGGTTGCAATGGGCCATGAGGGGCTGCGGATCCCACCACCCTAGGCCTCTGTGGGTTCCAGGTGAGTGGGAGGCAGCGGGTGAGAGACCTAGGTGGGGCAGTGGGGCAGTGGGGCAGTGGGGCAGCTGGTACCACAAGGAGAGGGTTATGGAAGGGAAAGGGTGGAGAGGAAGAGAGGGGGGAGAGAAGAAGAGGCCAAGAGGGACAGAGAGAGAGGGAGAGACAGGGATGAAGAGGGAGAGAGAGAGAACAGAAGCTACCTCTTCGGGAGAGGGATGGAAAGAAAGTGAACACAGGCTGTAGGAGGCTGGATATTCACTGCTTCCCTTGGTGGAAGGGGTGGGGTTGGGAGAGGGAGGGGCTTGTCTCTTAAAGGGACTGTATACCCAGGTGACAGACCAGGCCAGCGGATCATAATACAATGTCTTGGTCTTTCCCAAAATGAGTATAAATAGTGTGACTTGTGCTGCTATATTTTTAGGGGCCAAATAAATTTGAAGCCAGAAAAAATGAAATATTAAAATGTAAAATTGACTTGTAGAAATGGAATCATGTCAATGCGCCTAACTGGTTGTTGATCAAGTCCCAGATAGCACCAACTGCTATAATTGGGGCCTCTTACACATAGATAGTCCCCAATTTCTTTGTCTTTCTAACATTTTTCTAATCATTCTATATGGCTAAAATTGTTTGTTGAAATATTATTTTAAAACACAGTTTAATACAAAAAAGGAGGCAAGGGGATGTCTAATTCTAGAAGATCCTTGTATACATATATCTTCTATAGTCAACACAAGGTAACCACCTTATTTCAAGACAAGAAAGCTGGTTGGGACATTAACTTACATGCTATCTTCTCATGATAGCCATTGACGTTTACCTGATACCCTTCCACAGCCCAAATACTAGACAGAAGCATTGTGCTTTTAGGGGACGAGGTTAGACTGTAACTAGAGGACAACTATCAAAATATTGACTCGTGAGTTTTATTTTGTTTTGTTTTGGTTTTTGGTTTTTTAGACAAAGTTTCTCTGTGTAGCTTTGGTGCCTGTCCTGGAATTAGCTCTTCTAGACCAGGCTGGCTTGGAACTACCAGAGATCTCTGCCTCCTGAGTGCTGGGATTAAAGGTGTGCGCCACCACTGTCTGGCTGGCTTGAGAGGTTTTTTAAGGTCATACTTTCAGGGTTAAGATATTTTGGGAATATTTATGGCCCGGTTTTATTTTCTTCTTCTACCCCAGAGTCCACCGACTGAGGAAGGAAAAGGAGCTAGGCAAGAATTGAAAGGTGTGGAGTCCAAAAGAAAAAATTCAGTTTTACTGAAGAAAATCCAAATAGTGGCCTGCACCAAAGAGTTGTCCTTCAAGGAGCCCACAGATGAATTATTGAGTGTTAATCAGGAACATGACCTGCCTATAACCTCTCATAAATTCTGAATACGTTGGCAAGGCAGAATGAGGGGCAACTGGCACAATTTCCTCCATAGGATCAGGGCTCTGACAAAAGTTTTGTTGATGTTTGGTTTGTTCTTAATCTCAAACTGGTCATTCCTGTAGAGGCGAATGCCATCAAGTGATTCACTAGAATTATGCCATGGTTATGAGCCCTCAAATCACCATACTCTTTCTTTAGTAGCAAGGAACCCTGAGGGAACCATATGACAGTGGCTAGCTACACATTACTAAATTACCTCCTTTAAAACCATGAATGACCATCAAATCTTTATCTCTAGCCTTTACTTCATAATTTGATAGTTTGGTCAGGATTCCAGTAGAAGCAAATGTCTTTCTGTGAGAAAGGTTAGCTTACAAGATCATTTACAGAGAGGGGTGGACAAGACTTCAGTAAGCCATCAAGGTTGTTCGGAGCTTTTAAACTGCTGGAGCCTTTTACTATCCTTAGGTTGAAAGGAACAATAATAGGAGGGGGGAACTACTAGACTCTGAAGGAAAATGGTAGCTTCTAGATAGACATTAGGACAGTCAGATAGACATTAGGTACATTCCAGGATACCACAAATCTTTGAAAACCTTAGGCCAGAAGCCTGGGGAAGAGTACTCTAGCTTTACTTTCTTCTGACTCCTCCCTCTGACCTCTTGATTGGTTGAAAGCATTGAGCGAGGTGGCTATTGAAGCCTTTCAAACAGGCTGAAGCAGGGCAGAGAAATGGCCATCTGGCAAGGGCAATGGAAAGCATTTAGCACAGATAACTTGGTAAGAGTTGGGTATACATGTAAGAACTTCCCAGAAAAATTTACTCCCTTTGTGAATTTGATAAAAGGCGCAGATCCTCAAAGCAACAAAATGCATGGCTAAGTATGAAGGTCTGATTTTCATATGACTCTGTGTGGTAGTTTCTGCCCCTGTGGCTTCACTCTAGTCTACCTCTAGGATGCGGGGAATACTTGCCATCCTGCAACAATTGGTATTTTGTAATCTTTTGCCCCAACTATATTTCCTGTGACTTCAATATCCTGGAGTTAGGCTGACACCTTTGATCAACTGTCAGTGAAGCAATCACACTCGTGCCTTCCTCAGATATGCCCAATCTGAGTAGCAGCCAGGAACTGCGGCCCTGTCCATGTGATAATGGGTTGCTTAGCAACACTGGCTGGCAGACTTCTGGAGCCTTTCAGCAGAGAGAATTGGTTTTAAAAGTGTGTGGGTGTGTGGTGGTGGTGGTGATTCAAAGACTGAGGAGAGATTTGGGTGATAAATAAAAAATGATAACATAATAGTTTAAAGAAAAAAAGGAAAATGGAGAGGCGTCTGGGAATGTGCTCTGAGAAACTCCATTGAAGAAAGGAGAGAGGAACAAAGGGGAAAGTGAGGACGGTCTGTCTGCAAGAGGGAGTGAGGGAGTGATGGAGTCAAAGGAGGTAGCTTGATTTTGCCAGATCCCTTCCCAGACATCCGCTTTTACCTCTTTTTCACATCGAAAGCCATGCAGCCTCTTTTCCTAATTCATATTTTTCGGGAGGTAAAACCCCTCAATTTTAGCAGGAGAAAGAATCGGCAACTACTTATTAAGCACTATGGTATCCATAGCATTAGTTAGGCCAGCAAAGACTGTTTTACAATCACTACAATAACTTATTCCTTGAGCACAGCCAAATTTTACATTTGCCAGGTGCTTTTAGCCATACAGTTACAAATCACTGTTGTCGTTAAGAGTAAATTTATATTGTAGGAACTCCTTCTTGTGTTCATGTTCATTTTCCTGTAAATAAGTGTTATGCCCAAGTTTCTGATCCCCAAATGAATTCACGGAGCCAGATTTTCGATGCAAATTACATGAGGGTTTTTAATTCAAACTCAAGTTTGGACCACACCTCCATCAAGCCAATGCACTGGGTAAGGGAAGTGCAGCCCGGAACTCAGGGAAGGGGCAAACTTTTAAAGGGGAAATGCCGCAATCAGGGGAGTTAGAGTCCTGTCATCTTGGCATTCAGTGAGGAGTACATAAGATAAGGTAGTTTCTGAATCCATTGGTCAGTTTTTGGGTGCAAAAACCTAACAAAGAGCCATTAATAACTGACAAGCTATCTTCAAGGACAGGACGCCTCCCAAGAACATCTGGACCTCGTTAAATTTGATGGCCCTGCTTCCTATCTTCTTAACAGTCCCTTTTTAGGGTATCTGCTCAAATGTCTGCTATGGCAGCACATTTCTGGAGCTGAGATCGCCCACCCCCCAGCTCATTATATGGCTTAAGATGAAGCCCCTTCTTTAGAACGGAGCTTGCAAAGTCAAGTCCTCATATAAGCAAAGGTAGGGGAATTTGACTCCCAATTTAGCAGTTACTGCGTTCTCTTGTGCTCCTCTAAGCCACATTGAGTGAAAGGATCATCAACCTAACAGCTAGCCATCCTGCCCTTATACCAGTGCCAGCAGTCCTGAACACTCCTCAGCTGCTTTGAGACAACTGCCAATCATAGCTAATTACCCTGGGTCCTGGAAACAGACCTATGCAGTGCAGTTTGAAAACATTTCTACTATACATTTTTGCAATAACAAGGATGAACCCTTTTCACCTTAGCAAAAGCGGTAGCACTTCCCTGGAGAAGGAACCACCATGGCTCGTATCAATGCCATGCTTTGTACCACACAAAAGCTATAATGCTTGCTGTTGGTTCAGAATATATGGCTGTGACTCACCAAATAAATTGCTGTGGTTGTTCCAAACACAGTTGTCTTGGGCCATATAAGCAGGCTTCTTGGGTTCATTCTGTTTGTGGGAAGATACTTGCTTTTTACTACCTCTTTAATGTGGCACCATCAGGTCCAATAAAGACCTCTCCAGTGGTCCTTGCTTGCTTTTCAGTAGCATGAAATGAGCCCACAAGGGTGGCAACAAAGAAGATGACTTAATAGCAGGCTGGCCTTAGACAGTGATGTTGGTCTATGTGCAACGGTTTGACTGATGGAAAAGGTCCAACCAAGGGCTGCACCTGGATAACTGATGAGCTTGCAGACACCCAGCACAAATCCAGTTACATAAGTACCATGCATACCACCGGTGACTTTACAACCAAACAAGCACTTACCTCTGGGCAGCAGTACCAGCTTTGGGCAGTACCTGTATTCCAATAGCACGGGCACCTATGAGCCACCCACAATTTGACAGATCTATGTAGGCACCAGACACTGATTGGCATCATGCAATGACTCAATACCACCCTGTGTCAGACTTCTCAGTACCAAGAGGTGGTATTCACCAAGTAACAGTGGAAGAAGTAGCTACCCAGAGAGGTTTCAATCTAGCCGCTAGCATCCAAATCTGCCCTGGAACTGCCTCTGTGGTACCAACTGTAGCAGTACGCTCCAGAAATCATACATATCCAATACGATCCCACCCACAATAGAATGGATGCCTGTGGTTGAGTGATCCCAGTGGTACTCAGCACCCAGGTCCTGAACAGTGTCCCCAGGTGCCCTGGTTCCTGAGCAGCAGTGGCTGTTCCAGCTTCACCCAGACTCCAGATTGCTGGCTTGACGTATATATGCAGAACCCTGAGTCTACATAGTGAAGTCTGGCAACTGAAGGTGCAGTTGAACAGTTCAGGGAAGGAAGGAAGAAGAATCAGAGTGGGGAAGAGACACAAAGCAGAGCACCAATAAAAGGCTGTATAAAGCCACAGAAGAGAGCCTGCAGGCATGTTCACCAAAAGAGTTCCAAAGTGCTGTCATGTCTTCAGGGCAAAGAGTCTCAGACCCTGAGATGAGGACTTTAACACTAGAACATGTGAAGGGCCAAATGGCCCAGTCCCCAAGCCCTGCATAAGGACTGTACCTTTAGTGCAATTTACCACTTTGACACACTGCTGCCGTCAAGCATGGAGAGAAAGGACAGTTGCTAGAGGCCAGCATTTGAACACCTTCTTACCTACTTGTAGTTTCCATTACAGGAAGTGGCTGATCTCTTAGCTGATTGGTGAGCCTCTCAAGCTGTAATCTTAGGACCAACTAACTATAGCTGTCATACCAGTAACGACAATGGCGGTATCATTACTTCAATTAAACACGGGAATAAGCTAAATTCCCAAGAGGAGTGGTTTCCCAGGACCTCCCGTTTAGGAAAAGATGAGTCTGGGACTAAGTACCAGTGTTCCTGACCCCAACTTCCAAGACCCGATAAGTCCTTTTCTAGTTACACCGTAAGTGTTGTAGGCCGAATCAGGGGCCCTTACCTCTTACTACCTGCTGTCATGGGAGGTGAAGAGCTACTGCCAATTCTCAAATCGGTAAGTGGTTTGCTGTTTTATCTTTTTTTTATTCTTGTTCAAATATGTTCACTTGCCTCCAAGCACTTGGCTTAATTGACCCAAGTTTGCATATAACCAGCATCTAACAGCTGCCAACCCCCTTGAAATGCCCCCAACATAATCTTAGGAAAGCCTTGTGTCTCTCATTATAGTAACAATGTTCATGATTGCTAAAGGCCTCTTGGTTTTTCAGCAGGAGTATTTGAGAGACTGGGGTAATTTGTGACTGGAGCCATATAGAAGTGCCACACAGAGCAGAACTGGTTGCTGAGTGGCATTAGAGTGGCTCCTGTCCCCACCCGCCCATGTGTCATTACTGCTTGGGAACTTCAGCGGAGCAGAAACAAGTCCGCTGATTGGCAGCAACGTTCTCTCCTGCTTTAGTCTCTCCCTTGTGTGCTCTTTTGATGGATTACATTTTCAAATATGTCACTTAGCTACTCAGCAATGTTCAATTATTTCTGAATTCAATACTTTATTAGTTTTGTCACCTGATATTTAATAATGGCTTAATATTGCCCCATTTTCTCTGCAGTGTTCTTTAATAATTTGTCCTTTGACAATTTCACACATGTATGTAATACATTCTGATTACTCTTTCACCTTACCCTCTCTTGTCTACCTCACACCCCTGTCAAAAGCCTGTGTTCTAACTACTTTTAGATCAACGTAGCATGAGCTGGAGTCCTCAGAGAGGAGGAAACCTCAAGTAAGAAGATGACTCCCTAAGATTCGACTGCAGGCAAGCCTGTAAGGCATTTTCTTAACTAGTGATAATGTGGGAGGGCTCAACCCGCCATGGGTAGTGCTATTCCTGGGATGGTGGTTCTGGGCTGAGCAAGTCTGTAAGCAGCACCCTTCCATGACTTCTGCATCAGTACCTGCTCTTGGTTCCTGCCCTGTTTGAGCTCCCGCCCTGACTTCCTTCAGTGACGTCCAAATGCAAGCCAAATAAACCCTCTACTTCACAACTTGATTTTGGTCAGGGCTTTTATCACAGCAATAGAGACCTTGACTAAAACACCCATCTCCACAAGCTCCTTTCCATTTTTGTTTTGTTTTTGTGACACTGAGTTTAAGTTGGGCCGTCTGTATGACCATGGGCATGGAGCTGTCTTGTGGAGCCTGGTGGACTCAACAAGTAGGTACCCTTGTGAAGATAATGACTTCCCTCCCCATAGAATCCATCAGCAGTTAATAGTTCAGCAGGGAGAGCGAGAGTCCCATGAGTCTGCCCCCAATCCATGGCTTGACCATTAACGCATTCAATTTTGTATAGGCTCAGAGCAGACAACTGTGACTTCTGTGAGTTCCTGTTAGCAGTGACTATGTTGTACCAAGAAGACAGCATTTCCCCACCCATATTCCTATCTTTAGGCCCTTCCATCATTTTCACCCCTTCTTCGGTGATACCCAGGAGTCTTAGAGGAACAGCTTTATAGCTGCCTATTCTGTAGCTCACATTTCTTAAACTGATTGTGGGAGTAACATAACACCTGGCGACAGTACAAGGTTTTGGAATGTACAAAGCAGAAAAATGAATTCAAAATCATCTGCAATGAACCTAGCATGTTTCAGGCAGCACTCGCCTATGTTCTCTCACTGACCCTTGGGCTGAATACACAACACCATCTACAGCAAGGCCAGCCGGAATGTACCTGACCTCTGAATGCACAGCATGTACATCTGGCACTGTGCATGCCGGGTTTCCACATGCCAGTGAGTGCTTCCTAAAAGCGACAACTTTGATTCAAGAGTACTGCACCGCGAATACAGTATTATTATAGCAGTGGCATTTTATAACACACACATTATTTTTGCTCTTATAAAAATACAATAGTTTGATTACAGAGACTAAAGTCTTTGTATTTCCATACTGTGTTTCTTAACAAGCAAGTATCAAATTAGTAGATTTTTGGACTCTATTGTGTTAGCCTATATGTTTTTAAAATTCCAGTTTCAGCTGCTACTTTGAGTTTTATTTTTTCAATTATGTAAAAATTTGCTTGAAATGACCACAGAATTTCCAACAATTTCTGATAATGGCCTTATACATATTCCTGTTATTTTGTATAATGTACTAACTTGAAACAGCCTTCTTACCATAGACAGCTGTAAAATCAAAATACAAATTCTGGAAAACTTTGAAGATGCTATATGTTCTGCTGCATCAAACATTCAGCCAAGATTTATTTCTTTCTGTGAAAATAAACCTTGTCCATCTCATTACCATGAAAATTTGCCTTCATCTCCTTTTGCTTTCATCTTTGATAAATGGTAAAATTATAAGTGTATCAAAGAACTGTTTTAAAGTAAATTTCCTTATGATTTATTATCAGTAAGTATTTGATTTATATACCTATTTCATGTACTTACATAACCAGGGTTATGTGAAAATTCTTGGGTGACAAGCCATCAAAAGTGGAAAAAGTTCAATTTCAAGATGCCCTGTTAGAGCCCAAGTGTCTGAAATATGGGGCTAATGAATATGTTTAACAAACATAACCATATATCACAACAGTGCCCTTGGTCTGCCATTCTTTCCTATGTGAAATCCCTTCCACATTCTAATAAAAAAGGTATTTTTCCCACAAATATCTCCACACAGCATAGTACTTGGTTTTGCAAAAATGACTTAGCCAAAATGTTTCCCAGAACTCTATTTACTGTAGGTTCGAATAAACCATGGGAGAAATTCTTGTGGGAGTTTGGCAGCAGATCTTCATTTTGTAATTCACGAACTCTGTCACATGGCTCTTGTCTTATATAAGGAAGCGGATGGTCCTAGAATTACTCCATATTCTTCCAGATATTTTAGATTTCTAATTTTTTAGTTTTATTTTTCAAGACAGGGTTTCTCTGTGTACCTATAGCTGTCCTGTAATTCCCTCTGTAGACCAGGCTGGCCTCAAACTCACAGAGATCTGTCTGCCTCTGCTTCCCTGAGTTCTGGGATTAAAGGCACACACCATCACCACCTGGCTCGCTTTCTCATTTTTATAGCAGGATGCACATTT
>JAQHUG010000260.1:2786069-2811553 GCA_028555095.1 Dicrostonyx torquatus | reverse complement strand
GCTTCTGCTCCTTCCTTCTTCTCCTCCCAGAACTTCCGTTCTGTCTACTCCGCCCACCTAAGGGTTGGCCTAACTATAAGCCAGGCAGCCCTTTATTTAACCAATCAAAACACAGAAATACAGGTGGACCCTCCCACAAGCGGCTACATGGAGTCTCCTTTTACTGTGCCTACTCTCTCTATATATCTCTGTTTAACTTTTCTGCCTGACTTTACTCTGCTAAGACATTGGTCAAAAGAGCTTTATCGTCAACTAATAAAAGCAACACATACAGAAGAACATCCCACATGACGTCCCTTTTGTGCATAAGGCCACAAAAATTACAGCTTAGCTTCTGAACTTATTCTTCTGGAGTCAGCAAATAAACTCAGGGAAAAGAAAATTTCAGGGCTGAGCTTTCCTAGATCTTCTTTTTAGTCATTTCTCAGGTCTTAATTGTTTTTAATATTTTGTCTACTTTGTAGTTGTATTCATTGCAACAGTTTATCCAAATTAGCTAGCCTGAGACTTCTACATGACAATTTGTATGACACTCTGCTAACTGCTGTCCTTTTATGGACAGTTACCTTTCCAATCACCTCTCCACAAAGCAGCAAAAGTCTAGTGATAGCATTTTCAAGGAATGTGTAGAAACCTTTAAAAGTTCTCTTTAATGGAAATCAAGTTCTCCAGGTTGGGTAGTTGGACCACAAACTCCCTTTGGGCTTTATTAATTCACAGAGTAAGCATTTGCAGTGTGCTGGATGTGTGACTCTGGCTACATCACATGTTGCTTCGTGTCTTACCTCTGAATGATTTGTACTTCTCAGATTACCTTCCAATTTAACTAATGCTGTAAACAAACTCTAGTGCTTATTAGGTCAGAACACAGATGGAAGAACGACTTTATCAGTGTTTTGTCTTTTTATGAAATAAATCAATACTCATATTTAAGTCTATTCAATTGGGATATTCTAATAAATTGCCTATACAAAAAATAAACACAAATTATACTGGCGTATTCATATTTCTTGCTGTGTTTTGGTCCATTTTCTATGTAAGTTTGGGATATAAGTTCTGGAAGTGAATTTATCGTTGTTATTTAGTTTGAGGCAATCTTCATAGTTATATAACTAACCTAAGATGAAAAAAAAACATGGGCTTTGGGTTTGTTTTGTTTAATGTGGGTCTGTTGTACTTGGACCAGCCAGATTCCAAACAAATCTACCCCCATCTGGTGGCAGTTCCCTGAAATGCTATCCAAAGATGAGTGTCACTGAAAAGTAATGTAGGCCAACTCAGACATATTATAAGACTAATTTTGTCCTCTGCTGCTGAGAAATCTTGAGTCAATCCTTTCTTCTTCCTTTCCTTGGTCTCAGTTTTCTCCATTTGTATAAATCTGGCACTTGGAAAAATGACTTAAAACAACCTTTGCCTCTGTGACAGACAAGCCTTCTGACTTCAGTGATGCCAGGAACCAGGGGTGCTGTGGTCACCTAATTCATTCTGTTGTGGATCAGGACCTCTATGTTCAGCGGTGTATGGCTCCCTTCACTCTTCTTTGTTTCCTCTTGCATTTGCATGGCAAAGAAGCATTTACTGCAAGAATAAAGGAAAGGGGGAAGAAGAAAGTATGAAGTTCTTCACTGCCTTTTTAAAGGCCAGATAACTCCTAGTCAATGGGAATTTGCAGATGTAGATAGGGTGGTTAGTCATTTCATTGCTGTGACTAAATGCATGATAAGAAGCAGTTTAAAGGAAGAATTTGGTTGGGCTCATGGTTTGAGGCTATAGCCCACCATACTGGAGAAGAAATGGCAGTGGGAGTAGTTTGTGGCTGTGGCAGCAGAAACATGGGAATTGTTCACTGACATCTGGGTGAATTGGGAATCAACGGATGGGAGATGCTGGTGTTCCACTCACCTTCTCCTCTCGAACCGCAGGCCAAGGGATGCTGTCACTCACATTCATTGGGACCGATCTTCCCTCATCAGTTAATCCTCCCTGGAAATGCATTCACAGACATAGTCAATGTGCATAATTGATGCCCCAGGCATGCGTATGTGTGTGGTTTATTTTATTCTTTTAAATTGTGTGTGTGTGTGTGTGTGTGTGTATTATATGCACATGAGTACAGGTGTCTGCAGAGGCCAGAGGTGTAGTATCACCCTAAATCTGAGGTTTAAAAGTGGTTGTGATTTATCGAACATGGTTATTGGGAGCCTAATTCAAGTCCCCGGGAAGAGCAGTATGTGCTCTGAACCACAGAACCATGTCTCCATACCTCCTAAGGCATTTCTTAATCCAGTTGAATTGACCATTCAGATTGGCCATCACAAAGCAGGGCACAGTCAAGCCTAATTACTTTCACTGAGCAAAAAACGAGAGAACATGTTTCTGTTTGAAAGGTTAGTTAACAAAGAACGAACTCAAAGTCCACTTTGCTTTCAAGCTGTCCACAGGCATGCCTTCGGGGCTCTAACAACAGTCAACACTGTTGGGTTGGATTGGTCATCATCCATTTTAGGCAGGAAGGACTGTTTCTGTATAGCTTTGACATGTCTTAAAATAAAAGATTATGGGATTAAGTGGAGACATTTCTTCATCCTCTGAGATTGTCCTGGTCCATGGGGCACTATTCGTGGTAGTGGAAAAAGCCTTCTAGTTTGTCTTCTAAAGACACCATGTGTTGAGCTTCCAAACTGTTTAACTTTCATGAAAGAGAACCCCATAGAAAGAAGTGTTGTAAACTAAGAAACCTGAACTGTACTGGACTCTGTAGGCTCCTTTGACAACCAGTTCTCACTGATCTCTGTGTCTGCCTTAGTGTTTTTTTTTATGTGACTTCTGTTTGGAATTTTGTACTGGATGTTAGGCTTAATGACCTATGATCTCCATTTAAATTTTTTAAACTTTAATTTTGAGGCATTCATGCAGACATCCAATAGTATATGCATATATATATATATATATATATATATATATGCCCCATTCCCCCTAAAAGTACTTTCATATAACCCCAAGAGTTCTTTCATGTCTTAATAACACAGAGTCTAGCTAGTGCTGTTCATGTATGCAAGGTGTCTGTCCATCCACTGGAGCATAGAAAACCTACCCATAGCCAAAGAAAGATTTTTCTTCCCTCAGCAACTGGGAAGGAGAGGCTACTGGAATCTTGTGGAGGATTTCTCTACCTTTTTTATAGTTTGTCTCCCTGATGACCCCATCTGCTGCCTTCTTGGGATTACAAAAGGTTTGTGCAATCCATTTGTGTGATTTATTTATAGAGGGATCCATGTCTTTCTTGAGCTCATGTTGTTAACATGAGTTTGTGTTATAATCTTTGGAGTTGGTTGTTTCAGAATATATTTTTGTACTAACAAATCAAAAATGCCAGGCTTTTCCACATGATGGGGCTAAAATAGCAGAACATTGAAGTGGCCTGTTTTTCTAGCTAACTTCCTTGAAGAACATTTTGACCTTTGATTTCCCCACCATTTCTATACTCTTAGTAAAGAAATTTCACTTCAATTTTGCATCTCCTGGATAAAAGACAGTATTTCATCTTGGGGTGGCCCTAATCACTGAAACTACTCTGCCAGTTCTCTGAGCTTTATCTTGGGGATTTATACTTGGGGAAAAGGTACAGTGTGAGAAATTTAAAATTTCAAGCATCTGATAGAGAACTCTTGCTGAACAAATCCCTGCTATAAAAGCCATTGGTGATTGTCCTCCGAACTTCCCCCTAACCTCTGCAGTAGCAGAAAGCTTAATTTGCTGGAGGCTGATGTGGGAATCCCTTCTGTGTGCTGTGATTACCATTAATGAATAAAGAACTGCTTTGAGCCTATGGCAAGGGCAGAACAGAACTAGCCAGGAAAAGCTAGACTGAATGCTGGGAAAAAGAAGAGCAGAATGAGAGGGAGCTGTGGAGCCACTGCCAGAGTCAAACATGCTGAAATTTGCTAGTAAGCCACTGCCACGTGGCAATACACAGATTACTAGAAATGGGTTAAATTAATATGTAAGAGTTAGCCAATAAGATGCTAGAGCTAATGGGACAAGCACTGATTTAATTAATACAGTTTCTGTGTGATTATTTCAGGTCTAAGCTAGCCGGGCAGCTGGGAACCAACAAGCACCCTCCATGCAATAGGAGGCTCATGGATCTGATTAGATGAGGCATGGGACTGAGTAGAAGAGGCATACCTCCTGACCCTACAAAGTGCCCAGTATTTCAGAATGTCAACGGAGACACGATTTTGAAATAATTGCATTCTTTTTAATAAAAAAAAATTCTTCAAGAGAACAGGACAGGGTTCTCTTGGTTGGAACTAGCACCAAGTAAAAGGGAACTAGTTGAGGAATACTAGTCACTCTGGCAGAGTTGCTTTCTAGTGGGCAAGGGACTTGGCTTTGAGAAAAATACAGCAGTCTAAGGAAGAAGAGATCAAAGGAGGATGCAGTCTAGGCATCCCTAAGTGCCATCTATCACTTTGTGTGGTTCCAGGACACCTACAAAATGAGTGAGTCTGTCTGAGTTCAGGTTGGGTAGTGCTAGACACTGGCCCTTGTCATTGTGTACCTACTTGCCACTTGAAGGGGAAAAGGAGGGGGAGACCAGATGTGCTTTCACCGAAGTTGACATATTCTGGGCTATTTTGTGGGCTATGGCTCCTGATTGAACATGTTTTGCTGCCCCCATGTTCTTTGAGACACCTGAACTTCCTGACTCATTCTCTCAGTGGTCTTTGCTCACAAGCAGCTCTGCCGGGGTGAGTAGTATTCCTCATCTAGTTCCCTTGTACTTGGTGCTAGTTCTGTAGTTCATTCCATTTCTGTCCAGAGGTAGGTTATCAACTCACAAGTCTCCTTGGAGCTCTGAGCCCATAGGCATCTGAGGCATTCTTAGAGTAGATTTGCTCAACTTCTTTGGACCCGACTCATTGTGGACAGCAACCCTACTCCCACTTCAAAACTTCACTTTGGCCTGGTGGTGGCTATTCTTGGTTTTCAATGTCACTACATCTGTAATTAACTAAAATGCAAATGGCTGGGAACAGCTGTGTGGAACTTTTCCTTAGTTAAATCATCAGAAGTGGGAAGACCCACTCTTCTGTGGATCTTTGAGGTGGGATGACCCATGTCTAATCTGGACCACACCTTCTGCCTGTATAAAGGATGTGGGAGAAGCTCTCACTCTGCCTGCTTGCCCTCACTCACTGGCAAGTCCAATCCTTCACTGGCATTAGAGCCTATGTCTTCGAGATTCCATTGCAGACTGAAAACCAGCTGAGACAGTTGTGGGAAAAGTTGTGGACTGACCAACTTTTCCCACCTATAAATTTTGTTCTCGCGAGATCCCTGACAAATACAGGCCTCCACTTCTCTATGGAAGATCACCCTTTTCCAGACATCTTCTATTAGTAGGCAGACCAGCCAGGTTGCCTTGTGTAGGAAAGACTAGCAACAGCTTGGGAGAAATTGGCTGAAGGATATACTTTCCCTGTCTGTCAGCCCCTATAGAGGGGTTTGGAGTGGGAATGCTAGCGCCCATTTCAGACAATTCTGTGCTTCAGCCCAATTACTATGGCTCTAGGCACTGGTATGGTTATGCTCCAAGGTCCAAGGGTCCATCTCTTGGGATCAAGGTGCAAGACAGATTTTTCTAGTCTCTTATTTCAACCTCTGAATGTGCATGAAGGGATTTTGATATGAAATTTAGGGTTACCATGTGCTTTGTGGGCATCTCGGATTTGAAAATGTCAAATGCCATAATCAGTTCCCTTCCAGCTCTGCTCCTGGATAACCTCCTCTGGTCAAAGAATCTTCCGTGTCAAATGGAGGCTGTATATTTTCTTCTTTTATCTTAGTATTTGTTTCAGTGCTTTGGCAGCCCAGAGAGTTATTCAAGCAAACCAACTGAATCCACTTTCCAAAAGAGGACAGTACCTCGCCTCTTCGATATTTAATGGCCTGCTTCCCACAGTCCATGATTTACAGCACTTCAAGTCATGCAGACTCTCATAATGGTATGTTATTTGTGCTTTAATAAATAAGGATTGCCTGAAGATCAGAGGGCAAAGCAGCCATACTAGTCAGCCTTACAGGCCAGGGAGTGGTGGCACACACCTTTAATTACAGGACTTGGGAGACAGAGGCAGATGGATCTCTGTGAGTTCAAGGCCACCCTTGGCTACATAAGATTCAATCTGTCTAAAAGAGAAACATATCACACAAAGGTGATCCCACTTTAATCCCAGAACTAGGGAGGTGGAGACAGGAATGATATAGCTGGGCAGAGAGGAGAATATAAAGGGGAAGAGACAGGAACTCAGTGGAGTGTGAAGTCTGAGGTTGGTGGGGAAACATCTGCAGGATCGACCCTTTGTTTGTCTGAGTCTTGGTAGAAGTAAAATCTCTCTAGTGGCTTGGTTGCTTTGCTTTTCTGATTTTCAGATTGAACCCCAGTATCCAGCTGTGGGTTTTTATTATTTGTGCTACAGACTTTTCTTCCCTTGTTATGGCCAATAACTTGTTATAGACCTTGTCTGTTCATTGTGTGTTTGGGCATCCAATTTAACTGTAACCCTAAAACAAAGTAGAGCTATAATGTCTCAGTTACCAGTGGGGAAAGTAAGAAGTTAGTGATACAACTGTCAATATTATATAGCAGTTTGAATAGAAATAGTCCCCAAAGGCTCATAGATTTGAATGCTTGGTCATTAGAGAGTGGTTCTGTTTGACAGAGATTAAAAAGTATGGCCTTGTTGGAGGAAGTATGTCACTGGGGGTGGACTTTGGAGTTTAAGATGCTCAAGCCAGTGAGCTCTCTCTTCTTCTTGCTGCCTGCCGATCCAGATGTAGAACTCTCAGCTCCTCTAGTACCATGTCTGCTTGCATACCACCATGCTTCCCAACATGCTGATAACTTTAAGCCAGCTCCAATTAAATGCTTTTCTTTATAGGAGTTGCTGTGGTCATGGTGTCTCTTCACCACAGTAGAATATTGGCGAAGACAATTGATGGCCAAATCGTTAAGTCTGGTCAGCTTTATGTAACTGCTCTACTACTAACTAAATGGCTCTATGATAATAGAGAAGATTACCTGAAATGAAATTACCAACTGTTGGTGGGTCTATGTTTTGACTTATGTGACACTATATTGTTATATATTACATATAATATATTTTATATTAATATGCAATATATCACATATTAATTTCCAGTACATAATATATATAATATGTTAAATTGAAATTAATTAATTATACCCTACTGTGACATGTCATCAAGCTTGGCATGAATTTGGTTGGTGATCTCTGAGGCTCTTACCTATAAAGGTGCAGACAACAGAATCCTTTTTTGTCTGTTTCTTTTTCAAATATTGTCTATGAGTTTTTTAATTTTATATGTATGATTTTTCTTGCATGCATATATGGACACAATGTACGTGCCTAGTGCCCACAGATGACAAAAGAGGGCATGGGTCTCCTGGAGTTACGTATGTTGCAAGCTGCCATGTAGCTGTGGAGAGCCAAACCCAGGTCTGTTACAAGAGCAGCAAGTGCTCTTAATCTCTCTGAGCTATCTCTCCAGTTCCATTACTCTCTTTTTCAAAAATAATTGTTTTAAATTACATGCATATGTGTGTCCCAGTGTGGGTATGCGTGTGTGAGTGCAAGTACTCACAAAGGTCAGGTGAGTTTGTTGGAACCCATGGAATTGGAATCAGGCAATTGTGAGTTACTCAGCATGGGCCTTTGAAAGAGCAGTACGTGTGAGTCATCTCTCTAGCCCTTAGACGACATATCCCTTTGCCTGGCATTGCTTGAATTCTGATTCCTGTGGGTTGAACTAGTGACCCTCAGTAAATACCCAGTGTGTCTAGCCTTGTGACCATGGCTGACTGCTTGGGGCAGACGTGCACATATTGTTTGTGACTGAAATAGCCTTTTGCTATGTTTCTATAAAGGAAGGAGGTACTACTTCAGGGAGAATTAACCTTGGCATTGCAGTTTTCTAATAGTTGTTCAGGTAAAACAGTGACTTTCCCCATCTCCTGTGCTTCTGTTTCCTTGACCACTGTTATGCACACTCTACTGGCACCAGAGCTATTGACGTCTACATCCAAGGTGACCTGTGGTTCAGGCACTGATAAGAAAAGAAAAGAGAAGAGAAGACACATTTGATAATAAACTTATCTTCCAATACAAGCCACTTCTGTTCAGTGCACTTTAGATGGATTTGTTTTTGTGACTTACTAGCAAGTGAAAGGGTTAATCTTGAAAACAAGAGATTAATGGACCCCATCCAACCCATAGATAAATGACCTGTGTGGACATTAGAGGTTAATTGCACTCCATGGAGAAGGATATTTGTACGTACATATATGATATGTAATAATACCAAAGTGGGATATAACATGCCCAGTATTTTTTTCTGTAAATATCCGGAAAGTCTGCACCACATGTGATTCACTGGAGATGAAACCCCAAAGTCACAAATCTATTATTAACTAGAAATACCATAAAGCTATAAAATATCATAAAGAAATTTTTACAGAATTTTTCATAGGATATCTATAGAAGGGGTGGTTCTAGTTCATTGACCTTTGAGTTGCAGACACAACAAAGTTTCACTGTACTTCACTGCCTAGCTCCTGTTACAACAACAATCCTAATTATCATAGGTACAGAGAAAAACATTCATGACATCCCTGTGGCACAGCGATGTGCTTAATTCACACCCAGATTAAACCCAGAGTCTTTAAACCCTTCGCAACAATATAGAGAAAGCTTCTAATCCTGAAGATACTAATGTGAGGTTCTGTGGATGAGGAAATCTATAAATATGGGTAGAACAAAGAAGCTGGATACCCTCTGAAGGATATCCAATAACTAGCAACCAAGAAGAAATGAAGGAAAGTAGCATATTAGAATCTACAAGAAAACAAACAAAACTTGCAATAAAAACAAAATTCATAACCTTACCAAACTAGAAATCCAAAATTGCTAAAATACAACAAAACGTACAATTTCTTTTGCAACAAAATGATAAAGCATATTGTCTTTTGTTCTTCTGCAACATGGCTTCTTCATTAACTAACATCTGCTAAGATACATCAACTGGCAAGTCTTCGGGCTTTAATTACCATTGAATCTAAATTAACTCTTGTATCTGGGGATCTCTCCAAATTTAACTATGGTCCTTCTCTATAACATTATGCAAACCACTAAACATAGATTGCAGAGAGAATAAGTGTACTTTACTTTAACCACCAGAACTATTGTCTAAAATCCTTGTGGCCTTAACACATATTATCCTAAAATATCCCAGAGTGGGTAGATATTTGTTCTCAATCAATAATAAACTGAAATTAAATCTTGACAAATTGCTTGACAAAATGAGGCCCCATGAACTCCCAATTAAAACAGTTAATATGGCCAAAAGTAAATTAAAGCTAAGCACCTTCAAGGATTGAAATCGGTTATATAAGACCCAATAAGAGTGAAGAAGTGATTATCTCCCACAGAGTCCATTTAATAGTGTGGTTTATCCTGTTCTTCTTTCTAAAATAAATGGTCTCATGGTTTATTATTGCAACTTTAAATCTTATGACTACATCCATATATAATCCAATATTATATAGATTATTAATCCAGTCAACATGAACAAATCTGTTCTCTTCTTATATTAACAGCCTTGTGGCTATAGGTTTTATTCACCTCTGAAGGAAAATGATAAACATATATCATACCCCATGGGTTATCTCAGCGTTCTTTCCATTGCACACAGTCTTTGCTAGGATTGTCATAACTGTATCCAATCTTCTCTAGGGACTGGTATGAGATGACATGAATAACATTCTTCTCAAAAGAGATTTGTCTGACATACTCATTAAGAATTTTCAGAGAGAAAGTGTTTACCATTGCCCTTAACATGATGAAGGGTTTTGCTACTACTGCTGATATTCTGCCCTTATAGAAACTTGGGGGTTCTTCACCATGGCCCCTGGGATTTCTGAACCACCCACGATGGCTGTAGGCTGATGACTGAGGGCTTTCAATATAGGAAACTATTCTTCTCTGCCTTATGTTCTATAGCTTCAAAGTGATAATGACAGTCTATCTACATCAATGTGCCATGTAACAAGTATTTGTACTTGTGTAGTAGCATATTTCTGGTGCTTTCGTTTTCTGTGTGTCATGAATTTATTGATTTTAAATTATTTACCCAGTGTGGATTAAGGCCTTGTCACAACATTTTAATCAGCTGTCAATAGGCAACTTTGTTGTATGTTTGTTTCTGTATAAAGATGCCTTTAAAAGGTGTTTTATTTGCACTGGAGAGATGGCTCAGTAGTAAAAAGCACTTGATCTTCTTCCAGAGGACCCAAGTTCAGATCCCAGTACCTACATAGACTAGCATAGAATTACCTGTAATTCCAACTTCAGTGGATCTAATACTCTTTTCTAGCCTCTGCAGGCAGTTGCACACATGTGATAGACACACTAACATGCATCAATTCAAATAAGTATCAAAAAACATATATTATTGTTTTACTTCTAGGTAGTTGGCACACACTGTTGCTTATTCTCAATAAACTTATGGGTAACAACATTATAACTCACCTGAGACATTATTTTCAGAGTAAGGACAAATAACATACTTCTCTTGCTCTTCACAACACTAGACAGTGTGTTATCACTGTACATATGGGGCATTTCAACAAGGGAAAGAAAATCATTAACATACACCATGGAAATTGGGTTGAGTCCAAACTCAACATGAGTATTCTCCTGACTGCTTGGTACCTTGTACTAATCGAATCACCTTCTATCCTTTCCACTGGGGTTGCCCTGCTTTAGGATTATAGAGTAGGGTTTGTAGTAAGGAGAGGAACATCCAGTTATACCACCCCAGGCCCTTTGGCTCCTCCCTAACTAAACAATCTTCCTTCCTTGCTAAGTCGATCAGGCATAGTCGCTGCTCATCCTCAATGAAATTCCAGCCTGTAGAATTATGGAAATAATCTAGAATATCCTGACATATTTCTTTTGCTTCAGACAGTTTAGTACTTCAGTTTCTTGATATTGCAAAGCTTGCCTTTTCCCTACAGACTCTGATTGTCTGCTGTGTTCCTGGGTATAACATCATATGGTTCTATATGATACTTTCCAGGGATGAAGGTGCTGTGTTGGATGTCAAGTTCTGGTGATAGGAAGTGGTTAGGGCAGTGCAGCATGGTGAGCGAGACACAGCATACAGACAGGAGACACAGAGCTGAGTTTCAATTTTAGCCCTAAACATGGGATGTACCAGTTCCTTAGCTAAGCTTTTGAACTGAGTGAGAAGAGAAGAGGGTGGAGCACTAGCAGACTGTTATTTTCATTGTCCTCCTTTCTTGATGGTGGCTATAATGTGGGCAGCTGCTTCAGGTCCCTGCCACCTTGCCTTCCCCACAATGGTGGACTGTGCCCTGATATCGTGATCCAAATAAACTATGTTAATCTCTTTGGTTGCTTTCGTCAGGGAAGACATTTTATTCTAGCCACAGGATACAGAACTAAGACATTTTTGGACTCACTTTGGAATATTTGTATGTGTGGTGCTTGTGTGTGTGAGAGAGAGTGTTCACGTGTATGTACTGGGATGTTCCCACCTGTGCACAGAGGCCAGATGAGAATGTTAGATGTCCTGCTTAATCATTCTTTGTCCTATTTACTTGAGACAGGATTTATTGCTGAACCTAGTGTTCACGGATTTGGCCAGTCTAGCTGGCCAGCAAGTTCCCAGATCCACTTGTCTCTAAGGTCCCAACATGGAATTATGCCTGGATTTTACATGCATGGTGGGGATCCAAACTTGGAACTACACACGTGTATGACAAGTGCTCTTACCCATTGAGCCATCTTCCCAGCCGCCTCACTTTGGAATAAATAGAAATAAAATCTGATGTTAAAAATAGTTAAGAACATGTTTGTATAAGGCACACCAAAAGTGAACGTGAACCAAGAAAAAAAGTGGATAGTTGGACCAGCTTAGGGCCCTGTAAGTAGAAGAGTCCTTTTCTTAAATGAATCAGGTACCCTTGGAGGGAAGATCCCATCAATTTGGAGAATTTGTTCATTTTGACTTTATGTTGTGCTCGTGGGACACAGATTTTCATGCAGTATCTGCATTCCTGCATGAAACACACACACACACATTCTTTTTTTGTTTTTTTTTTTTTTTTTTTTTTTGGTTTTTCGAGACAGGGTTTTTCTGTAGCTTTGGAGCCTATCCTGGAACTAGCTCTTGTAGACCAGGCTGATCTCGAACTCACAAAGATCCGCCTGTCTCTGCCTCCCGAGTGCTGGGATTAAAGGCGTGCGCCACCACAGCCCGGCACACACACACACACACACATTCTTACAGAGACCTTGGTCATGATAGGAAAGAATTAGACCTCCTAGGAATGCGTGGAGCCTATTCTCATTTACAAGCTGCTCCTTGGAAGAAAATGAAAATCATAATAAACTTGGGTGTTTTGAGTGAATAAATCTGAGCACCCTGAAAAAGCCAGCCTCCATTGCACTATCACTGAGTACTTACATGCGACATTACCCATGACATCTCCAGGCCAGACACACATGATTAGTGAAATGCCAACTCACTGAACATATGTCGTTATGAAGACAGCCCTAACCCTTAGGAATGTGAAGTGAAGTTGCTTTACTGAGTAAACGTTAGAAATCTCTTCTCTGTGTGTAAGATGGCCTTCTTCATCTTCTGCCACATGTCAGGTCCTGGGAACAGATGTCTAAGACCAAGGCTCAGACAGAAGTGATAACAATGTATACAGTCCAGCCAAGGCTAACAGAATGTGACTTAGGACAGAGAACATAAACCGGATGGCCACCTCAGAAGGGCACTGTAGGTAGAAGACTCCTTTTCTTAAACGAATCAGGTGCCCCTGAGGGAAGATCCCACCAATTTGGAGAATTTGCTCATTTTGACTTCATGTTGTGCTCTTTAGGGAGTTGAAACAATGCGTTTTTCTGAAGCTCCCACCTTACTGCTTCCTCCCTTTCTAGTTCTTAGAATGTGTGTACCTCAGTGCCATATCCTATCTAGTAATATGCACAATATCATTTTTTCCATCCTCTTGCAAAGAGGCATGTGTGGGAACGATAATTCTGCCCGATTGCTGTGCTTCTAGCTCCTTCACCAATGGAAGGGAGAGGTAAAAAGCACAAATGTTTCTGACTGACTGAGCTTGTCTACAAAGTCTGCAGAAGGAGGGGGGCTTGGGAAGTTGATGACTGAGGTGTTGCCTGCCATTTCCTGTGAAGTAATGTGGCATTTACTGATGACGAGTGAGTTTCCCATGGAAGTAAAAACAAAAGGCTGCCACTAAGGCCACGGTTGACGAGGGTTAGACAAGTGCTGACAGGCTGTGGCTTCCATCTGAGAGAAGACTGCAAATTTTCTGTCAGTCAGACCTAGACTTTTGAGGCCTTGGAATTGAACAGAGACACAGTAAACCATTTACCCAATAACCTGACCAGTGGTGCAACCCGGGCACCTCTGCCACTCCAGAGCCTACTTCCTGCACCTGCAGAGACCTGAAAAGTAGAGCACACCCAGACCTCCAATCTCTAGACCTTTCGCTCCACCTCTAGAATTTCTCCCATATATCTACTTTCCTATGGAAAAGGCCTTTAGCACTTTTTCTACTCCTTTGAAAGTACCAAGCCTATTGCTGGTGTGTCAAAGTAGCACAACCCACAGAGCTAAGTATGTAGGGTACTATTCTCAGGCTAGAACCTAATGCTCCACTTGTCATGTGCTTCAGCAAAGGCACTTGGGCACACATCCATCATACCCAGGGCACCCATCCAGTTTAGTTTCTCCAAAAGTGAGAGTGTGGTTGTGCTGGCTGGTTTGTATGTCAACCTGGCACAAGCTAGAGTCAGTTTGGAAGTGGGATCCTCAGTTGAGAAAAAATTCCCCTACGAGGTTTGCCTGTGGCCAAGTCTGTGGCACATTTTCTTGAGTGGTGTGGGAGGGCCCAACTCACTGTGGGTGGGGCCACCGCTAGGCTGGTGGTGCTGGGTGCTAAAAGAAAAGCAAGCTGGGCAGGCCATGAGGAGCAAACCCGGAAGCTGCTGGCCTCTGCATCAGCTCCTGCTTCCAGGTTCCTGTCCTGACTTCACTTAGTGTTCGACTGGGGAATGCAATTGTAAGCTGAAATAAACCCTTTCCTTCTTGGGCAACAAAAACTGTAACTAAGATGCGAATTGGTACCAGGTTCTGGGGTACTGTTTTGACACACCTGACCATTTTAAGGGGATTGTGGAAGTGTCTGGAACTTCGGCCTAGAAAAGCCTCTGACTGCTCAGAGCTTAATGAGCTACTGTTTTGTGGGAACTTAGAAGATAAAGCTGAGAGCAGTACAGATGACGGAGGCAAGGGTTGTGACATTTCAGAGGAAAGTCGAAGGGTTCCTTAAAGACTAGCAGGGACGTCTGGTAGTTTGAGATTTAAGAATCCGTGTTCCAGGTCAAATGGGGCTTAAAAATTGACTGTGGTTAACAAGAGATCAGATCCACTAAAGTCAAACCTTGCCTTCACTGGAACAATTGATGCTTATTAGCTGAAGCTGAAAAGAATTAGCAGTGGTTGTTAGGAAGAGGCCAGCATCATTGTGATGAAATCTCCCAGGAGTATATAGGATCAGCACTTAGAAACGGTGGTCAAGAAGGGGCCTAGGTCACATCTCATGGTGGCAACCAAAGGTCATAATGTATATATGAGTCTCCCAGGTAGTACTCTTGTGACTGCGTTAAGGGGATACAAAGAGCAGCTGAGGTTTTGAAGATACAGTTTCAGAAACAGTGAAAAACCTAGGATGGAAGGGATCAGGGAGAGAGGCTGAGGCTTGCTAACACGTGGCAGGTCCAGAGTTCCTTAAGAGAGCCCAGGAAAGGCCAGTGATGAAGGCAAGACCTGGTTGCAGAGACCCAAGCATTTTGGAGGTGCCAGTCATGGGATCCTACTAAGGACAGTCGCAGCTGTGGAGTGGAGCCAGCCTGAGCCTAGGAAACAATTTGAGTGTACCGTGGCAAGTCCTCTGGAGCCCGGAAGACTGAGTGAATCCTGGATATCTGACATAGTTGTTTATATTGTTGGGCTTTGATTTAATTAGGAGGTGACGGGGCAAGACAATGCAGAGGTTTCTCTATATTGTATTCTTACTGAGGGCATTTCAGAATTAACTATTGGATCTCCTCGATGGAGAGTTCCATGGGAAATTACCCAACTCTATCCTAGGAACCCAAGGTCAAGATGCCCTAACTAACTTAGCTTCTGTTGAATTGCCTGCGTATGCAAACCACGCCCTTTAGATAACTGCTTGTCTTAGGGTCTGTTAAACTGCCAGCTTGTGTGGAAACCCCTTCAAATAACTGCTTATCATAGCTTCTGTTAAACTGTTGACTTCTGTGAAGTCCCTTGCAGCTAGCTGCCAAACAAGATGCCGGGATGTGGATTTTGCCTTCAAAGCTCCCATGCTCTGGACACTCAGGGCTATACTTAGGTCCTGAGTATCTGAGTGTAGTCCAAGCCAGCTGGAACAGACTTTCAACTGGCTGTAAACTCTGTCTGAGTGGTCATCTCTGGTAGGCTCCTCATAACAATGACCCCGGGCCCCGATTGTTTCTGCCAGGTCCAAAAGAAACTGGGGACAGAAGGCTAACTGTGGTTAGCATTTGGCTAGCATAGCCAAGCATTTGCTGGCTTACAGGCTCACTCAGGGTCTGTGGCTCCTCTCAGTTCTTCTCACCCCATCCTCCTCTCTAAACCTCTCCAGCCCATGGGTTTTGCTCCCCTTCCCCCAGCTTCTGATTCCTATATAACCCTGCCATTTCAGCCATGCGCTCTCCTGGTTCCCTCAGCTCCTCTCTTGGTCCTGTTTTCTTGCTCCTCTCTTGGCTCCTACCTCCCTTAAGCCCCCCTCTCTTCCTATCTCACTCTTCTCCCTCCCTTTCCTCTCATGGCCTGGTTCAGTCTACCGGTCATGTGTCGTTTACTACAATCTCTCTGCTCTGCACTCTTCCAGATGCCCCTGGTTGTGTGTACTCTTCCTCGTATTGACAATAAAACCTTCTCTTCAACCATATCCAGGGGCAGCCATGGCCTCATTTCATTCAATGTTTCCTTGGAATACGAAAGTACTTTTATTTTGGTTTTACAGGAGCCCACAATAAAAGAGATTTGGGGATTTTGGAGAGACTATGGGCATTTGAGAGACTATGTCTATTTAGAAGCCATGGATATTTTAGCGTCTTTGACTATTTTATAGAGGCAAACTTTGAAAGAGGCCTTGGAAGCTTTAAGAGATTGAATTTTAACCTGCTTGAAATTGTAAAGACTCCAATTTTAAAAGTTGGAGTGTTATATTTTAAATGAGACTTTAGGGGTGATCAAGAAAGTTAAATAGTAATGGTTTGTGTGTCACGTTAACAAGGGGTCAGTTGTGCTGGCTAGTTTTTGTCAACGTGACACAGGCTCAAATCATTTTGAAATGGGGAACCTCAATTGAGAAAATGCTCCCATTAGATTAGCCAGTAATGCATTTTCTTGATTGATGTGGGAGGACACAACTCGCTGTGGATGGTGCCATCCCTGGGCTGGTGGTCTTGGGTACAGACCGAGCAGGCCATGGGGAGCAAGCCAGTAGGCAGCACTTCCCAATGGCCTGAGCATCAGCTTCTGCCTGCAGGTCCCTGCCCTGTGTTTCATTTCCTATCCTGATTTCCTTCAATAATGGACTGTGACCTGAAAGTTAGATGCTAGAATAAACCCTGTCTTCCCTTTCATCATGATGTTTTATCACAGCAATAGAAATCCTAACTAAGAAAATGCTTTTCTCTGTCCAAGCTACTGTGCTTACCCATACTTAGGGGCTTCCCTGGTTTTCTCCAAGCCTTCAACACCCATCAAGTTTTAGTGGCTCTACTTCTGGAAAAGGTCCCAATACTTTATCACTCCAGTGATTATGAATTCCCCAGATCAGGCTTTGGGAAACATTCTTTTAAATCACTGTACCCTAAAACCTAACATGCTCAGAATTTGAGTATGGTTCACTTGTTTATCCCCTTTATTATCCTTTCCAGTTGCATCACATAAGGCACAGAGCACATGTTCCCTAGTGTGATATGCAGACCAGGGAACATTGATTGAGAGAGCAGAAGGTAGGCTCTTTCAATAACCTTATCTTATAGGGATAGGCATTTTCCTTTAGGTGGGCTGCCTAGGTAGGAGGCAATGACTTTGGAGAGAAAGAAGCTTGGGCCAATAGAAATTCAAATGTTAAGACACAGTCAGATTCCTTTCTTGTGAGTCAGATTCCTTTCTTGTGACACCGGCATTTGAATCAAGAATTGGAGAGTTTACTTCTTTGCTTTATTCTTGTTGCCAGCTCTCAGAAAAAGTTAAGTAAGAAGTGTTTAATAACACTAAGCATATTCTACCCTGCTGCTTTATGGTCAATTTAACATATGAGTTGTCATTCGGTGTCAAGGGCAATGAACAGGGCAAGGATCAATCTTTCGAAATTGCAATGGGTAGGCACTCTATATTTTCTTGAAGGAACTTTATAGCTGACTTTCAAACAGATTGATTTATTTATACCTGTTGTCTCATGGAGACAAAACTCCACGGCATCATGTCTTTGGCATGAAGACCTGGGGCATTTGAGAAAAGGTGGGCCAAATCGGAACCTTCTTGAAATGTACGAGGCACTACAGGCTCTAAATCCAGGGTTTTGGCTGTGCACTGGTGTATGTAGAGGGAGGCTAGTGGAGGGAATAATTGTGTTCTATATAGAGTCGGGGTGTGTGTGATGGGAACAGAGGATAACACAGAAAGTTGAGGTGCGACAGTTTGTTCTTGGAGCTAGTCTAGTCAGCAATAGTAGTCAGTGAACTTGCTGGAGGCATGTAATATATAGAAACTGGACCTGGGGAGAGAGTCACAACTTCATTTTTGAAGAGACTAAGACTCTAGCAAAATCAAGGACAGGGAAGGTATAACATGCTTATAGAAACATACTTGCAAATTAACTCATACAGATATTTACACTCATATATACCTTTACTTCACTTAAAACTGCACATTATCACACACACATAAACTCTATACATTATTGAAAGCATTTTTATTTTATGTATATGAGGGTTTTTGTTGCATGTATGTCTGTGTACCACATTCATGCAATGTCTGTGGAGGTCAGAAGAGGGCATTAGATCCCTGGGAACTGGAATTGCAGGTGATTGTGGGCTTTCATGTGAGTGCTGGGAATGAAATCCAGGTCATCTGCAAGCCCAAAGAGTGCTTTAAACTACTGATTCAACTCTCCAAATCTGAGCTTATTTATACATCAACACATATATGCTTAGAATATATATGCAGACCTGAGATTAATGTGCTTATATATTCACCCATACAACTATGCTTACAAATTAATTCATAGAAACACACATATTACATAAACAGAACATGAATACTCATGTATTTTTCTTCACAGATACTTGTGCTCACACAAAACTAATCAACATACAAACATACAAAACATTCATATACAAAGACACATAAAAAATTCACAGAATAATGTCTGTATGAATCTTTTTATATATTCACAAGATTTTATGTGTATAACTATACACATATACATATTAGGAGTTTAGACACAGAAAAATGATCATTCACTCAGAAACATGAACATGAGCATGACTGCATATTAACACACAGTAGGGTGATCTAGTCACATAATTATCCATCTATAAACAAATTCACATGCCTTATATGCTTATTCCCTTCCAGTTGCACACAAACACAGTCATCCTTATGTTTCTATTTTCATACCAGCACACATTTATTTTCACATGTGAATAAAAGAATTATGTTTACATATTCACAAACATACACATATTGTGTGTTTACATGGTTTTGTTAATATCCAGTGACTAATATATTTGTACATTAACTATCGTACACATTTATGCACAAATAAGCACATACTATCATCAGTGCACATGATTAGGAACTGACTCATACATGTGTACACATTGGCTCAAACAGGCTTACATATTAATTCACAAAACATGTTAATACATACTCCTACACACAAGAGAATACCCAAATATATGCTTATATATTTACTCATACACATGAGTATGCATATCCACATAGTCACACAACTATGCGCAGTCATACTGTAAAAGCCCCATTTATTTACTCTAGAACATAGACACTGATATATAAAAAATACCAGAGACTTCTGCAAACTGACTGTGTTGTTTTCTTTTTCACAGCAAGCTGGGACCCATTAGTGCAAAAGCCAGGTGGCACCAAACTTCAATTTTACACACTCAGTTGTTTTAAATATATTCAAAATAAGCAGGTTTTTTAGCCACTGAGTGCCTGCCTGATTTGCATTCCTCCCAAAACTGCACCTAACAGCTGTTACCCATAGATAAATTAAAGCCTATAGTTACAAGAGACCTCAATTACACCGCTGCTCTTCTGCATTCCTTGACCTAGAGACTTCCCATTTGGCTGCCAAACACTGTTGTTGAGATAGATATATAGGTCCACTCTCTGCTCTCCCAATCCTCTGAGAATTCTTGGGCTTTTAATTTTCTGGGAGGGCTTTGATCACATGAGATACCCATCTCATATAAACCTGTCAAAGTGTCATCTAAGTAAATCTCCTTGTGTGCCATTGCCACCCTGGAGGTCCTAGGTTTTGCCTCCATCAGCCTTAAATCCCTTGAAGCCAATGCAAGCGATGATGAGGAAAGGAGAGAATGTGGGTGTTAATTGGGAAGTTAAGCAGGCAACAGAACAATCAATTGACAAATTTCCCGTAGGCAGCATTATATGGCTGGGAATCGAAATTTGGAATACTTCCAGGTCAGAGCAGCATCACTCCTCTGCACTGGCAACTTCGCGTTTGTTATGGCCTCCTCCTGTGGTGCACCTTCTTACAACGTTCTCAGTCAACACTCCTGTGACTCATCAGCCTAATGAGGCAGTGGCACTGGCATTTTAGAGAATTCACGCGTACTGCAACTGATTGGAAATCTGAAGCATGGCACTTCGTAAGAATGGCAGCCTACTCTGTAGGCCCATATAGAGAAAGGGCAGGGCTCTAAACCTCAGAGCCAAGAATATGTTATACCTGACTCCCTGGATATTTGCGTTCTTTGCAGATAAAAAGATGTCTTTGTTCCTAGTTACTGCTATGGGAAATAAATAAGCCTACAAGGCAGGTTTTATTTTTTTTCGGGTCAAGACTTCTCTTCTAATTATAATTTAGAGAATTATCGGTATAAATGGTTGGCGTCACCCTGTTGCTGTCTAATCTGTGGCAAAGAAAGTCTCATTCTAATGCATCCTTCAAAGTGTATCCATATCCAAATCCTTGGGTTAAGACAGTGACTACATAAAAAGCACTTTATATTCTTGTCCCTCTCAATCTTCTCAATTAAGTTGTTATTGTACTAAACAAATTCTCAAAATGGCAAGACCTGACTTTGCTTGGTGTGGTATGTAACTAAAGTGTTGCCTGGTTAAGAGGCAGGAATCTGCCTGGTGGTAGTGGTGCACACCTTTAATCCAAGCACTAGGGAGGCAGAGGCAGGTGGATCTCGTGAGTTTGAGGCCTGGTCTACAGAGCAAGTTCCAGGGCAGTTAGGGCTATACAGTGAAACCCCATTTTGCAAAACAAAACAAAAAAAAAACAAAAACAAAAAAAACAAAAAAAAGGAATCCAAGTACCTGAGGGTGTTAAGATAGAGGAAAGGACTCTGGCGTCCTTCAGAAGCAAGGGCAGTATGATACAACTATGGTATTGATGAGAACAATTTGCTTTCTACTTTCTGTTTTTTGTTGTTATTGTTGTTTGTTTGTTTCTTGAGATAGGGTTTCTCTGTGTTGCTTTGGAGCCAGTCCTGGAACTAGCGCTTGTAGACCAGGCTGGTCTCAAACTCACATAGATCCACCTGCATCTGCTTCCCAAGTGCTGGGATTAAAGGAGTGCATCACCACTGCCTGGCTGCTTTCTACTTTCATAGACCACTTAGAGTATTAAACAGAACATGCAAAAGTGAAGAGCCAAGAATGTGAGGCCACACCTTGACTGGAGGAGGACATGGGTTTTCTTTCTTTCCCTGAGACCCAGTCTGTTCTTAAGGCCCTGGCTCTAGTTCCTGATGTACTTACCTAGTTCCCAGCTGTTTAGAACATGACTGTTGAGTTGCAAGCTCTACCTAACAGGGACAAAAACTGAATAATGTGCGGCTATCATATGATATGCAAAGAGATAACATTCCTAAAAGTGTCCACACAATAGAGAAAGTAGGAGGGAGAGGATGTGGACACTAGTCCACAGATATATAAACTTGTTGATGTGAATTTTTATGGCTAAGCAGGGTTCACTTTCTATCTTAGGCCTTCTAACAGTCCTTAGGTGATGGACAAGGGAAAGTGTTAGCTTCTCATCATTTAGGATATTGGGATGGGCTAATTAGGCAGCAGATGGGATACAGCATGGTAAATTGCCAAGTGTACCCAGTTGTTTTTCAAGAGGTTCTTGACAACTATAACCCCTTCTTACTGGCAGAGATGGAGAGTGCTAAGACAGTTCAAGAATTCACACTGCCCTGGATTTAATAGACATGTGGAAGACTAATTAAATCAAGGGTTTCTGGCTAATTCTATGAACATAACCTACAACAATAAATACATTCTTCATCTCTAACATTTATCAGCCCCTATACAGTAGGTCACCCACTTTTCAGTGGGTGCCTGAGCAAGAGGCACTCGCTTAGTAATTCTCAAGCTCCCTAATGCTGCAACCCTTTAATACATTTCCTCAGGTTGTAGGGACCCCAACCATCCAATTATTTCATTGCTACATCATAACTGTAATTTTGCTACTGTTAGGAATCATAGTGTAAATATCTAATATGCACCCCAAATGGGTTGTGACCCACAGGTTGAGAACCACTGTAGATAAACTAATCTGGACAGATATCATTTTGACTATTCCTTTAATAGCCCACCCAGAAACAACCAGTTCTGCACCTCCAAGATTTCCTTCCTGGATCCTCTGGACCAAATGGACAAGTTAAGAGTCTTACCTACATATTTTGGTATAAGCAAACTTCGGATTCAGCCAGATGACACTTCTTCTAGGGAACTAACCCTGGGAAACACATTAGGCATTTATTACAACTGAAGCCCTTACCATAGAAGAGCCAATTGGACTATGGTCTGATATTTCTATTATACCACTTGTGGTATAATAAAACTTCCCATTTTACATCAGAGGCCTAATCATTAAAATGGAAATATCTACTGGATTAAAGTAAGCTCACCCTCAATTGACTCTCTGAGACACTGTCTGCTTTATAACCTGCACATAGTTCATAGCTAAAGGTAGACCATTGCTTTTCTTTTTGAGTGTTGCAAAAGGCAGAACCTTTCTTTTTTGGAGGATTTGGCAAGTTCAGCCCAATACCAGAATACATGGTGTTGGGTGCCATTCTGTTGTCTGAGGCCTCTCATTCACTTCCTGGCTGCCCAGACCCAAAAATAATCACACATAAACTGTATTATTACAACAATGCTTAGCCTATTAGCTCATGCTTCTTATTGGCTAGCTCTTATATCTTAAATTAACCCATTTCTATTGGTCTGTGTATCACCATGTGGTTGTGGCCTACCAGTAAGGTTCTGTCCAGTGTCTAGCATCTGTGTCGTGTGGCAGCTACATGACTTCTCCCTGACTCTGTCTTCTTTCTCCCAGCATTCAGATGAGTTCTTCTGCCTAACTCTATTCTGCCCTGCTGTAGGACCAAAGTTACTTTTCTTGCTGCTGTGACACAATGAGAATAGTCGTTTGGGGAGGGGAGGCAATGTTTTTGCTCAAGTTTGAGGATACAGGGCCTAACTGCACAGATGGTTTGGTGGCAGGTTCATAAGGGATCTAGTCACATTGCACATGCAGTAAGGAGCAGAGAGTGATAAAGGCCAGTGCTTAGTTCTTATTCTTTTTATTCCGTTTAGCACTCCATCCCATGGAATGATGCTGCTCACTGTTTGGCACCCCATCCCATTGAATGATGCTACCCATTGTCTGACACTCCATCCCATGGAATGATACTACTCACTGTCTGGCAACCCATCCTATGGAATGATTCTGCACCAATTCATGTCTTCTTTTCATTTCAATTCACTTAATCTAGAAACCTCCTTATGGGTCTGTCCAGCGGTTTGTCTGCTGGGTGAATCTAGGTCCTGTCAACCTTACAATCAGTATTAACCAGCACACACATGATTCATGCATCTAACTATAATCACACAACTCTCACAAACCATTCAATTCTCATACATATAATTACACTCAGTGATATGTAGATGCGTGTTGCATGTGTATAGACAATTTCACATATGCTACCAAAACATATATGTATTCACTTAATGTGCTCTCAAATTCATTCACATGCAAGACAAGCCTGTATTCTTATAAAGACATTTAAACACTTGATCAGCTTTTACCTTTTTCTGAGAAGGGAAGAGGGGAGGAAGGGAAAGGAGCAGAGAAATACATATAGCTCAATAAAAACAATAAAAAACACTTGCTCACACATTTCCTGACTTTCACATTTCCTCACAACAAATTCCATTCTTCTTTTATAATTTTTAGGTGTATTCCAATTAGGAAATTTCCATTTGGCATTCAAATATGTTTTTCTTTTTATCTAGAATAGAAACATATGCCATTGTGGCTGTACCTGCCTGTCATTCAAGCACTCGGTATAAGCAAGATTATTTTAAGTTTAAGGTCAGTCTGTTCTTTACAGCAAGATCTTGTTTCAAAACAAAACACAAATCAAATACCATTATTAAACCAAATTTCATGAGGTATGCCTGTCATCACAGTACTTAGAAGGGTGAAGCAGGAAGACAATAAATTTGAGCCAGCCTGGGTCATATAATGAGTTCAAGGCAATCCTGAGTAGAGAGACACTGCCTTAAAATAAAACAAAGAAAAAAATCAAAATATATGAACATATGCCATTGTTTAAATGTGAATGTTTTACATGAAGAAACTGTACTTTTGGGGTCTTTTAACTTGATTTTTACTTGCATTTTAAATCTATGTTGTTGCAAGGAGGGCCTGCTTGTTTGTCCCAGCTGCCTGGCTAGCTTAGCCCTGAAATAACCACGCAGAAACTATATTAATTAAATCACTGCTTGTCCCATTAGCTTTAGCCTCTTATTGGCTAATTCTTATATGAATTTAACCCATTTCTATTAATTTTTATATCACCATGTGGCAATGACTTACTGGCAAAGATTCTAACTGGCATCTGTCTCAGGCAGAGGATCATGGCTTCTCCCTGACCCCACCCTTCATTGTTGCAAGGAGGCTGCTTATTCATCCCAGTCACCCAGAACCAAAATAATCACACAGAAGCTATATTAATTAAAACACTGCTTGACCCATTAGCTCTAACTTCTTACTAGCTAACTTTTATATCTTAGTTTAACCCATTTCTATTAATCTGTGTATCGCCACATGGCAGTGGCTTACCGGCTAAGTTTCAGCAGCATATCTTACTCTGGTGGTGGATCCATAGCGTCTCTCTGACTCTACTTTCTTCCTCCCAGAATTCAGCTCTGTCGTCACCTACCTAAGTTCTTTCCTGTCAGGCCAAGGTAGTTTCTTTATTCATTAACCAGTACAAGCAACATGCAGAGGGGACTCCCACATCACTGTGTTATTATTTTTAACTCTACATAATACTTTTTGTTGATTAAATAATGTATTGTTGTTGTGATAGGCTATTGGCTTTTTTTCAGTCTTTCTCATAGTCTTGCTTATATCCATTTTTTGTTATAATAAATTACAGTGAGATTATTTACTTTGGGGGCATAAGGAACTCCTTATCCTTATATACAATATAGGGCTATCAACAGTTCAGGGAAGACACATGATGTTCATTTCCTTGGATATTACTAATCATGGAAGCCTTGCATATAGAAAAATTTAAAAATTAAAGCTATTTGTGACACTTTAGCCGAAAATACCATTTATAGTTTTATATATATATATATATATATATATACACACACATATATATTTAGTTTGTAAAAAGTAATTTCATAAAATGTCTTTATGAATATATGTATATATGTATATATATATATGCAGTTAAGAAAAATGCTGGATGTTTCCCTTATGATAGGTTAGTGGAAAATTACAAGAGAAGATCTGAAAGAAAATTGGCACACTAGGCTGGAGGAACAACCTGGATTTTGATGTTGTAAATAGGCGGAGAGGTGTGTGTTGTGTTCCCCAGCCGCCAGCTCCCAAGCCCCCAGCCACTGACCCGCTCAGCTACTGGTGGCTGCCTGCACCCGAAATAACCACATGACAAACT
>JAQHUG010000260.1:2738694-2759074 GCA_028555095.1 Dicrostonyx torquatus | reverse complement strand
GCTGACAATGGGTTAATATAAGTTATGGGAGCTGGTAGGAAGACTGAGCTAATGGGCCAATCAGTGTATAACCTAATGTAGACTCTCTGTGTGATTTTCTTTGGGGCTTTCCAGCTGTGGGGTACTGGGCAGGACAGAAACCCCAACAAGCAGGACACTCATGTTACAAAAAGAAATGGATTAATTGAAGATATAAGGGTTAATTAGCAAGAAGCCCAAACCATTGCCTCAACATAGTTGTAACTAATTAGTTTCTGTGTGATTATATGTGTCTGGTTGGTTTGGACACAATGGAACAGTCTCCACCTACAAAATAGTGTACCAACGTCGGCCAACTACGTCCATATAAAACCTGAGGGAGCTTGGAAAGGAATTCTAGACACATACACATAAAAGAATTAAACACAGCTTCACAGTAGCAGTATTTTCTTGGATGGGCTCTGTTTGATAAAATCAAGCAGAGGCATGGTTCTTTAAGAGAAGGCTTCCTGACTCAGCAATCAACCAAAACTGTGTGGCTCCTTTAAGAAGGCTTCCTGGTTCATGCTAGTTGCACAAACAGCTCTGGCTCTTTCAGGAGGCCAAGCACTTGAATAGGGTTTGTGGGCAGCATGATGCAAGTTGCTTGGTGGCTGCATGGGTCAACTCTTTCTAGAGTTGAGTTGGTGAGGACAGCTCCCATCTAGGGGTCAGAGAGCTGGGAGGAAAGGTAAATCCACTTTATTGAAAGGCTGAGAGTGGCAGAGTCCCCATCCAGGGGCGCTGCAACCAAGCTACTTAGCATTTTAAAAGCACTCCTGGTCAGAAAATGATTGCAGATACACAATAAAGACAGATTCAGATAGAAATAAACCTCTGAACAGGTCACAGTATGTTTAAAAAATGTATGTGAGCCTGAGAGAGAGAAGAAAAATAGTATAGACAGTTATAAAAAGAAGTAGTCTTAAAAATAAAGCAAAGTCTTTAAAGAGACAGAGTACAGACAGTAATAGATTAAAGGAGTAAAAATAATAAAATGAATATTAAAAAGTAAGAGTAAAAAATAAACCACATAAAGATGGAAAATACACAGAGTCTGGATTATATATGTTATTGTATTTTCTTTGAACTTTTTGACTGTGAATGAGCTAAGTACAGAAAGACATCTCATTGTATGGGATGCTAAGCTAAACCAACATATATATTTTAAAAGTATCTTGACTTCAAAATTTGGGTCTAAGGATATGTTGCTTTGGAAAAGAGGTTCTGCTTTTGTTTCCACAGAAAATAGAATGCTGTGGATTCCTTATTGGATAATATGGTTTGATCAAACCAGACCCCATGAAGCAATGGTCCAGATTGTCCAACATCCATTACAACTTCAGGATACCCCATGAAAGAGCTGATTAACAGTGGCCCCATTCAGCAGAAAGTAATCTAGAGAATAACACCCAAGTTCCCTAAATGTTCGTTTATAAATGTTTGTTTACATTTAAAGGGGGATATGTACAGAGATGAATACCTTGCATTGGTATGGATCTTGGGTTATTGATACAAATTTAAGGTCAATTTTGTTGTATCTGTATTTCTATTGTTTTTGCTATTATGTTTATACAGCTAACTTAAAAATGTAATGTAAAATTAAAAGTTATAGATTAATAAATACTCAATTTTTTTTGAGATGGGGTTTCTCTGTAGCTTTTGGAGCCTGTCTGGAACTCACTCTGTAGACCAGACTGGCCCTGAACTCACAGAGATCCACCTGGCTCTGCCTCCTGAGTTCTGGCATTAAAGGTGTGCGCCACCACTGCCTGGCTTTAGATACTCATTTTTAAATCAAACTTGTAGTCACTAGTTATGTTTCCTAGATATACAGAGATATATTTCAGTTAGATAGATAATCTTCAGTACTTCAAAGACCTACAGAATGGCATTTAAAATGTTCTAAGAACATAGACTTTTTTGAACAGTGAGACATGTCTGCTTCTGGCAGCACCAGTTACTTCAGAGAGGTTGACATGCATTGAAGAAACTCATTATGGAATTTACCTTCAGTGTGACAAGAAACTGCTCTTGCCTGGACTGTTTTATGATATGCTGCATGAACTGGACATGCAGGACCCACAGAAAAGTGACTGCTAGACTTTCTAAAAGATGGGATAGTCTTCAGGGTTCTCACTTTACAGAAGAAATTCCAGACATTCTTCAGAATACCGAAGTAAGTGACTGACAAGATGCCAACATAGGCAAAACAGCCTTTCCTGCATCACTTAAGTCTGCCAGATACTATGGGCCTGTAGGCAGAAGATGGATACCTGAATGTTACAGAAGAACTTGGGGTGAATGTCCAGGCAGCAAGATGTCTCTATCAATTCTAGAGTTTTGGAAGTTGCTTACAATGTACTTCCTGTTAATTTAGAAAATATTATATCCTTCTGGAGTCTTTGATGGAGTTGAAGAATGGATAGTTATAATTATAGCTTTCTTCAGTTATTATAAAAGATAAAGTAGATATAAATGTTAACTGTAATTCTTGCTTGACACCTGTCTTGTTATATATAATTTTACTAAGTTAAAGTTAAAACCTTCCTTTTTATTTAGACAGAAAAGGGGGGATGATATGGAATTCTTCTCTGTATGCTATGAATATGTTGTATTATTATTAGATAATAAAGAAGCTTCTTCGGCCTATAGCAGGGAAGAATATAGCCAGGCTGGAAGAGATAGAGAGAGAGTAGCTGGAATCAGAGAGATACCACGTAGCTGCTGAAGAAGACAGATGCCCTTGTGGTGAGACACAAATTAATAGAAATGGGTTAATTTAAGATGTAAGAAGTAGTTAATAAAAAGCCTGAGCTAGTACGCCAAACAGTGTTGTAATTAATATAATTTCTGTGTTATCATTTGGGTCTAGGTGGCTGGCAAATGAATGAGCAGTCTCCTCCTTCAAATATATATATATTTTTACTCCTTTGTGTAGTTTTAAGCTCATCTTATTATTTTAATCTCTCGATAAGTTAAAGTATTGATTTGGAGATATCCCTCCTCCATATGTGCTTTTTTTTTGCATGGTTACAATTAGCTAAGAGTGGCCTCATACTCATAAGTAGCAAAAGAAAGTCTTAAATTCCTGATCCTCCTGCCTTCACCTCCTAAGTGTTGGGATTGTAGGCATGTATACCTTGAAAAGCTGGAGTTGTTGACTTTTTAAATATAGAAATGCATTCATTATTTTATCATAAGTGAGATAAAACTTAAAAATATATTTTATAAAAGCAGAAAAAAGTATATTTTGCACTTTGCTCCAAATGATATAAAATTTGTTTGAATAATCATTATTGAGTTGTTCTCTTTTTAAATGTGGTTATTTACAGTTATTAGTTTCTCCATGAATCCCACAAATGAAAATAAGTTGTACTTTTTCCAATGCATTTTTAAATTTTATTGTCAATTGCATCTTTTACCCACTGTCTACTAATATTTGTATGTTTGTGTCTAAGGCCAGAGGAATAAACCTGTCATTAGGGGTGGGCCTGAATTATATGTCTGTGTAAACTGATACCTGGGATTAACCTAGAGCTCAGGGTCATAGCCTGACTTGGTACTGTTAGTTAGAGTGTGTAACTACTGGATCTAGCCAGACTCTGGATTCCCAGGTGTCTGCCTGATGATTCACATGTGTGATTCAGCGTGGAAATGAGTCAGGCCTTTACAGATCCAAAGAGCAAAACACTATGTAGGTGTATCCACTACAAATGGTCTGGGCCTTCAAGAGACTGCAACATGAGTGTGCTTGTGGATATTGTCCTAATATTGTGAATGGCCTGACAACTAAGACTTCTAGAGTCGTGAACTTAGAGGTTCTGGAGTTGCCTGGGAAATATGGCTTCCCAGAGACCAATATGTTGAGTAAGCCTGCAACCTGGGGCTACAAGATGATGCCAGGTGTGTGTTGATGTTTTGGGTTAGGTATAAAAGTAAAAACAAAAATCTAGATTCATAGGCCATGAGATAGGTTCAATTCCAGATTTTACTGAACTTTTCCCTGTGGTCATTTCCGATATATAGTCTTATGGTTACTACTCTCACTTTTGACAAATAATTGGTTTTTCTCTCCATAATGTAGTACCTGGGGCTATGGGATAAATGTCCCACAGAATGCAAATCTGTTACCTTCACAATCTCCTTTTTCTTATTTCTTTCATCTACCAAGTACTGTAATCTCTCAACTGTTTTCCTTTGCTCCTGTGAAGCTGCTTTCCATGGGTGAATATAGCTCATGATGTGTTTGTAGTAAACAGCCTTGACAGCTCCTGTCCCACCATATTGCCTGTCTATCTTCTAGGTGTTCATTATTTCATTTTCTTCTTCCATATTCCTTATAAAAATCTGCAGTACAGTAGAGGTTTTTTTGCAATGAGAAAATGTTAATTTGTAAAATTAAGATATAATTACATTACTTACCCCTTCCTCACTCCAACCACCCCCTGTAATAACACTACCCCTGCCTTGCACTTTCTCAAGTTCATGGTTTCTGTTTGTTTATGTAAAATTACATCATGGAATCTGGAGTACAGTTTTGGATAGAAGTGGCAGGAAATGTTTCAGATTTTTAGTACTATGAGAAAAATTGTAAGAATATGCTGTAGATGCCTTTTAGCAGTTATCTCTCCTCAATACTTGAGTCTGTTGAGAGGGATGACTTTGGAAAGTGATTTGATTTGTATTATTTTGTGTTAGAGAAGGCTGCTTGTTGGTTCCCAGCTTCCCGGCTTGCTTAGACCCAAAATAATCACACAGAAACTGTATTAATTAAATCACTGCTTGGCCCTTTAGCTCTAGCTTCTTATTGGCTAACTCTTACATATTAATTTAACCCATTTCTATTAATCTGTTTATTGCCATGTGGCTGTGGCTTACCGGCTAAAGTTCCCAGTGTCTGTCTCTGGTGGCAGCTCCGTGGCTTCTCTCTAGCTCCGCCTTTCTTTCTCCTAGCATACAGCCTAGCTTTTCCAGCCTAGCTCTGCTTCACCCCATCCTGCTCTGCTCTAGGCTCAAAGCAGATCTTTATTCATTAACAGTAATCACAGCATACAGAATGAAATACTATATCAATTTTGAGTTCTTTTTGAGATCATTATGTGATTGTATGTGTGTATTTGTGTTCATTTTAAACAGATATACATGTGGAGGTGTGCATGTGTGTGTGTGTTGCACATGTGCGAGACAACATTACAACTTTAAGCATCACTCCACAGGAACTACTTGTTCTCTTACTGGCTTGGAACTTGTAGAGTTGGCTTGGGTGTATGGTCCATGTGCCCCAGGGATCTATTTGATTCTGAGTACCTTTTAGTGGTAGCACAAGCATGTTTCACCATGCCTAATTTTTTTGAAGATCTATCTTATGGATTTACGTTCAAATTTCATGCTTACAAGGCAAGAACATTATTGACTGACCCATCTCACCATCCTTCATTATGAAGATATCCTTTATTCATGAATATCATGTAATGTGTTTTACCGTTCATGTGTTTGTCAGGATGTACCCCAGGATAAACAACAACCAGGGGAAAAAAAGAAGTATATGAATCAGAGTATGGTTTCTGGGAGTAGAAATATCCACATATCTGTTTGAATATAGCAAAAATAGTGAGCATATTCAAAAGATACAGCTCCCTGTGATATGCTGATTTTGCCAGGAAAACAGATGTGTTTGGCATGCAACTCAGTCACGAAGTCTGCCTATACCCTATTCTATCTGGAAAGGATCCTGATTTGTACTGACAGAAATACTGAGAACCAAACCTATGATTGAGAACCCTTCACACATACTCCTACTCAGAAGAAAATGATACATACCAAGACAACTGTGGGATAAAATATTATGACAAGGCATAAGCCCTGTATCGATTATGAGAACTCTACATCGCTAGATAAGGAAGTGTTCCAGGTCAGAAGCCCATTTCTGTGCTGCTAAGTGTGGTCCTATGGACTGAGTATGACTATTGTTACAAATTTACACTGACAGATTTTCACATGATTGCTAACGTTACATTCCTTGAATAAAAGTCTCTTACTGCGCGTGTGTGAGTACGTGTGTGTGTGTGTGTGTGTGTGTGTGTGTGTGTGTATGTGTGTCTGTGTCTGTGTTGGAGGCCAGAAGTATAGTTCTGATGTCATTCCTCAGGAGCCATATACCTTGTTTTTTGAGCTGTGGTTTCTGACTGGCCTGAATGCCCCAGTGCATCAACTACGAGGTTGTCATTCTTATGAAGCTAGCACTTTATCCACCGAGTCATCTCCTTAGCCCCAATTCCACATTTCAGAAAAGATTTAGTTTTATTATATTCTAATCGTGTGCATATGTGTCCATATGTGCACATGTGTGAGCATGTTTGGAGGAGTTCAGATGAGGGCATCCCTTGGAGCTGGAGTTACAAATGTTTGAAAGTGACCTGACGTGTGGTGGGAAATGAAGACAGGTCCTGTACTAGAGCAGTACAGGTTCTGAACCACAGAGTAGTCCCTCCAGGCCTGAAATTCAACTTTCTTGATATTGTGTATGATCATCCAGAGTGCTCAGATCATTTGGGGTAATGTTTTGCTCTTGACTATAGTGTTTGTGTTGACAATGGATTTCCATCTGCATTTCGTTTCATGCTATAGTTTTGTATGTGTTTGGTATCCGCATAATGGAATATGCATTAGGAAGTATTTTTTGTTACCTACTTTTGGGAGGTTTTATTTTAAAGATGGTTATTAATGCACTGTAGAGATAGGCAGTCAAGCCATCTGGGTTGCTCTTCATGAGAAGTTTTTTGTTGTTGTGAGCAATTCAATCTTGCTAGGTTTTCCATGTCTTTTTGACTTCATCTGGCACATTTTGTCTTCCCAGTAATGATTTGTATATTTCACAGGCTATATAATTTGTCCACACACAAAAGGTCAAAGTATTCATGATATCACCAGCCCCATCCAATTGGGTGGGTGTTCACTATTTTTTTGTTGTTGTTGTTTTGGTTTTTTTTGTTTGTTTGTTTTTGAGGCAGCTTCTCTCACTGGGACCTCGGGTCCCTGATTTGGCTAGGCTGCCATACCAGTGAGCCTCATGAATTAATCTATCTTCAACTCATGGGACTTAGATTAAAAGTGTATATCACCATGGCTGGGTATTGCGTGGAATCTGTGGATTGAACTAGGGTCCTCACGCTTACTTGTTTAGCATTTTATTACCTGAGTTACTTCCTTTGCCTCAACACAGTTATTGATCTGTTTTTTATGAAAGCCATTTCTCTCTGTATGGGGTATTTCATTTTTTATTACCAGCCAGGGTTTATGAACCAGGGTTATGACAGTTGCTTTAAAGTCTTTTCTTGCTAATTCTAGCACTGTGCTATCTCTTAATATATTTTCATTTTATAAACATTATTATAAAAATCCTTGCAAATAAATAAAATGCCACACACCAAAGTCTATAAAATTCTATGAACTTCTATACCATTAGAATAAGAATTTGGAGCAGAAGCTGTGGAGTTTTGTATGAAAATGTACACTTCCAGCATTGAATATAATTTTTTTTGCTTATCTACCACCATGCACACAAAAATTCATGACAGAATTAGAACTGGAAAAATAATTAGCTTCATCTTTTCTTCCATAACTTGTATCTATTACCTGTATTCAGTCCATCCTCACTCCCTTATCCTCTTTTACTCATATTATGCTGTACGCAGATGTTCTTTTGTTTACATCGGTGCATATATTATTGTCTAGATCCTGCACATGAGATAAAACATGTAGCTTTTCTCTTTCTGAGATTGTGTGACATCCTTTAATATTATATGTTCTAATTCCATAATTTTCCTGAAAAATTTAACTTCATTTTTCTTAATAACTATATAAGTCTTATATATAATTTAATTATACATTCATATGTTGATGAACAACTAGATTGATTCTAATTCTTTGCTATAGTGAATAAAGCAGCAATAAACATGGGGATGCAAATATCTCTACGGTAAGATAAGAAATTATCTCTCTATATACCCAGGAGTGAAATAACTGAGTTATATGCTAGTTCCACTTTAAAATTTTGAAAAATCTCCAAATAGATTTCCACAATGACTACATTAATTTCTCTCCTACAAACAGTGAGTATGATGTCATTTCAATTCACATCCTTTCCAACATTTGATTTTAGATTTTTTTGATGATAGCCATTCTTAATGGGTTAGGATAGTACCTAAAAGTAATTTAAATTTTTACTTCCCTGGTGACTCAGGATTTTGAACACTTTTAAAAATAGCTATTAGAGAGGGCCATGTCTGGGTCTATGATGCTACTGTAGCCAGAGTCTGTGTTGATGTTCATGGCCCATGTTACCGCCAATAGTCACGTGGATGCCATGGTCTGTGTTGCAGCCCGATGCCAGACTGATGTGTGTGAGCTGTGCTACCACCGGGGATGATATTTATGTGAGTGGCCTGTGCTGTCAACCAAAGCCATTATGATGTCCATGTCTGTGCTGCTGCCAAAGGCTATGATAGGGTCCGTGGCTCATGTAGTGGTGGAGGGCCGTGTTGATATCTGTGGTCTGTACTGCCAATGGAGACCATGCTGAGGTCTGTGACATGTTTTGATGCCAGAGACCATGTGGATGGTCATGACCTGTATTGTCACCAGAAATTATGTAGAAGTTCATGATTGTGCTCCCACTGTTTGTAAAGAGCCAATAAACTACTTTTGACATGGCACTGGAAACTTCAGATTCACAGTTGAGGAGGGATATATCAGCTTCTGTAACAACTCCTCCCCCTACCAGAAAAAAAAGTAACAGCCTAGACAGAAAGCCATCAAAGAGAACTCTTAAAAATTGTGGTAAGGATACTGAAGTGTAGCTCTTCACAACTGATGGCTTCTTGTGGAAATGTAAGTGGGGATGGAATACATTTTTATTAAGGAACTAGCCACCTGGAGTTTGACCATTCTCTAGCCTTATGTTATTAAATGCCATATTCTGTAGGTCTTTGAAATTTTTGAAGATCATATATCTATCTAAATATATCTGTTTAACCCTGAAAATATACCTATACAAGTTTGATCATTATAGATGACTTTACATTTTTAATGAGTTGCATAAACACAAACCGCAAACAAGAGTAGAAACATATATACAGTATAACAAAAATAACTTTAAATTTGTATCAATATACCAAAGTCCATGCCAATCTAAGATTTTTGAGGTTGCTAGTTGTCTTTTTATCCTATATCCCCCCTGAACAATGACAAATATCCATAATCTACCAAATAACCCAAACCACCTACCCTATCCTGTGGGAATGTGGGTATTGTGTACTCTAGACTGCTTCCTGTTGTCTGTGGACAATGGCATCTTTCGGGAATCTGAGAAAATTGAAATAATGGTTAATTCCTTAGAAAACTAGCCATAACAATCTCTGTGCAATGAGAAAACACAGGCTTATCTACAGTCCTGGCTAGAATAGTCTGTCAGGCTGGATAATCTCAGCCAGCAGCCTTGAAGCTGTTTGTTCTGGATACAGAACTTTAAGTAAACTGCAACAGAGTTACTCTGAAAGGCTGGATCACCTGGGCCACCAGTTTGCAATGCTGTCTGGTCACCTTGCTCTGAAAACACACAAACTTTCTGAGGTAACATACATATCTGCATTAACATATGTATGGACTGTGTGCTGTATACAACCTGACCAAAAGTTATTTTTTGTTTTATGTTTGAGTAGGTAAAATACACGTCAGCTGTCTTATAGTTTTTCTAGGTTTACTTCCTTATGTCTGTAGTCAGGATTTTCAGGGGGTCTCCCAGATTAAACCTGATCATTATTAACATTGAATAAATCCACAGCCTTTCATTTTCTTTGGAAACAAAAGCAAGACCTCTTTCCCAAAGCAACACAGTTTGAGTTCCATTTTAAAGTTAAGGCACTCCTAAAATATCCAGGCTGGTGTATTTCAGCAGTTCCTCTTTCAATCCCATGTCTTCTAGCAGCTGTCCTTTACTTATCAGCATTCAAAAATTATATAAAAAAACAACAGCACAATAACATACAGGATTCAAACTCCCTATGTATTTCCCATCTCTACATGGCTTTTTAAAATTTACTTTACTTCTCTCTTTAAAGATTTATTTTTAAGTTATTTTTTCTATGACTGTCTATAGTTGTTCTCTTTTCTTTCATAAGCCTACACACATTTTTAAACAAACTGGAACCATTTTAGTTTTTTTTTTTTTTTTTGGTCTGAACCTGCTTTACTGCTTATCTCTAGCCTTTCCTTTTTGGTCTGCATGAGCATAAAACTGCTGAGCTACAACTGGTTTCTCTATCATGGCTTTAGCAACTGGCTCTGTCCCCCTCCTCTGGTCTGAGAGCTGAGCCTAAGCCCAAGACCTGGTCCAGAGGTTGGTTTGGCCAGGAACTGCATTCAACCCCCCAGCTCTGGACCACTGGTGCTGGCATTGCATCAGGCATCCTTACCAAGTACGGCAGAGACTCTTAAAAGAACTGTATCCATTTTTTCTTTCTTTGTTTCCCCCAGCTTCCTCAGGTCTTATGTATAAATACAGGTCTCAACTTGTAATGCCAAAATATACCAGGCTTTTTAACTTTTAGGCCACCTACAAGCTCTCAAATCATGACACAGAGAATTCTTATTAGTTTTGAATGCCCCGCCTGTCTTAGGTATGTTTCTGAGTAGTTCTTTTACTTAAATTAACCTGTTTCTCTTTTTCTATCTTTTGCCACAGGGCTTATTGCCTTTCTTACTTCAGTATATCTTACTTTCACTGCTTCTCTATATCCGGGTGGCTGGTGTCTGCCTGGATTCTTGCCCTGGGTGTGTCCTTCATTCTCTCCTCCTCCTTCTCTCATTCCTCACATTCTTCTTCTTTCTGGGCCTAGATTTCTCCTCATATATTTTCTCTCTGCTTTGATAGCCTTGTCTATCCTTTCTCTGCCTAACTCTTCAGTGTACATCTCGTTATTAGACCAATCGGGTTCCTTAGGCAGGCAAGGTGAAACAGATGCAACATATCTTTATATACTTAAATACACATCCTTACACCATTAAACAAATGCAGCATAAACAAAAGTAACACACCTTGACAGAGTTATAGTAATATTCCACAGAATAAACATATTTGTCTACTTAAAATAATATTCCACAACAGTCTACAGTACCCTCAGTGGTAACAGGAGCCATAAACACCACCCCAGATCCCAGCTACTGTAGGACCATGGATTCAGAAATGGCCCTAGGTAGTGACCTGTGCCTGAATGTGTTCATGGCCTCAGGTGGCAGCACCAGTTGCCCAGATCAGTATGACACCAGCAGCAGCATGGCCCTTGGACAAGAACATGGTCTCAGGTGGCAGACTAGACCCTGGTCATCTAAACGGCCCTCAGTAACAGGAGCCATCAATTCAGGCCCTGGTTGCTGTAGGACTACAGACCCAGACATGGCCCTTGGTGGCAGCCCTGGCCCACATAACGCCTTGGCCCCAGGTGACAGTGCAGGTCACTCAGATCAGCATGGCACTGGTGGCTGCAAGGCCCTCGGACACCCTCATAGCCACAGGTTGCTGCCCAGATCCCAGGCATATATGTGGTCTTTGGTGGCAACATGGGCTATGGACATAAATACAGACCCTGGCTGTGGTCCTAGGCAGCCTGGGCCCCGATGTCACCATGGTCCCAGATGGCACTTGCAGGCCACTCGGACTGGACTGTCCACCATGGCAGTGTTGCCCTCTGATACCAACATGGTCCTACATGGCAGCCAACATCTCTGGCATCTGCACAGACTTCGATGGTCTCAGGATCTGCAGTCATCAACATAGACTGTGGCAGAACCAAGGATCCAGACCCTTGACCACAGCAGTAGTCCTAACAATACTATGGTCCCAATTAGCAGCACTGGCCACACAAATTGACCTGGCTCAAGTGGCCACACAGCCCTTAGACAGCAACATGGTCACAGGTTGTAGCACAAGCCTCCAGGTATCCACATAGCCCTGGCGGCAACATGGGCATCAACACAGACTCTGGCCATGGCAGGACCATGGACCAAGACATAGTCGTCAGCAGAATCCCAGGCCAGAATGTTACCATGGTCCCAGGTGGCTGCACAGGCCACTCAGATTGGTGTGGCCTCTGAGGCAGTGTGGCCCTCAGAAACCAATATGGCCCCAGGTGGCAGCTCAGACCACAGGTCCTTACATGGCCTCCAGCAGTGATAGGAATCACAGACATCAACACCTACCCTTCCCCCCAGCTGCTACAGGGCCCTAGACTAAGATCTGGTTCTTGGTTATAGCTCAAGACCAGACATCTTCCTAGACTTGGGTGGCCATCTGGCTATTCATATCATCCAGTTCCTCACCACCGTCACCTCCCCAGATCTGCCTCTCTCCTCTCCTGAGACCATGAATCATTCTTCATCTTCCTCTCTTCTACCTCCTTACCCTGTAATCTCGTACCACAATAGTGCCCGAGCACAAGAGCATGACATCAGGGCTCTTATTTGAGACATAGGTTCACTTGGTTGAGTCCTGCCTGCCCAAGTAACAAGGTATGACCCCGAGTTGATGTCTTTCCTCTCTCCCTTGTCTGGACCTAGAAACCTCAGGCAGCATTTGGTATAATGGTATCTGATTGCCCCTGGGCCAGAGGCTTTGTGTAGGCTGATTGTGATCCCTAGATCAAGGAGTCTAGGGGGAGCCATCTTAGTATGGTTTTCTATTTTCTAATTGGTATAATAGCTAAGACTTTGAGTGCTATATAGAATAAGAGAGGGGTGAGTAGACATTCCTGGTTTTAAAGGAACTGTTCTCAGTTTATCTCCATTTAATATAATGTTGGATATAAGTTTGTTCTGTGATGTGAGAAGTCCTTCTGTCTATGTGTAGTTTTTATTGGTTAATGAATAAATCCTTTTCAGCCAGTGGCTTAGCAGAATAGAGCTAGGTGGGAAAACTAAACTGAATGCTGGGAGAAAGAAGGTGGAGTCAGAGATGCCATGTAGCTGCTAGAATAGACAGACACCAGACAGAACTTTACCCGGTAAGCCACAGCCATGTGGCAATACACAGATTAACGGAGATGGGTTAGTTTAGGATATAAACTGTTATCCAGAAACACACTTAAGCTATTGGCCAAACAGTATTGCAAAAAAATATAGTCTGTGTGATTATTTCGGGTCAGGGTGGTCGGGAAACAAAGAGTGATTTCTGCCAACAGTTCTATATTGCCTTTATTATTTTGTGATATGCCCCATCTATTCCTAAAGTCTCCAAACAGAAGAAGAATTGATATTATGCATACCTTCAAAGTTCAATAGAATACAATATGGGTCTGTCTGGTCCTGGGATTTTCTTTGAAGGGAGGCTTTTTTATAACAACTTCCATCTTATCACTTGTAATGGGCCTGTGTCACTATAGTGTTTAATTCTGTTGTTTGCTTGTCTAAGTGGGAATTATTGACATTTTCCTACTTCCTCATATACTAAATAATCTTTAGAGTATATACTAAACTTTTCAGTATTACATTATCAGACAGTGTATATGATTTAATTCCTATGAGAAAATAATTTTAGTTTCAGTTTAAGTATCTATTAGGAGAATAAATAAAGAACACATAATAATATTATTTGGCCAGAAGGAGGATAGGAACCTTTCTTTTGTGTTAATGTTTATAGATCTTAAAGGTATGTTACATGAAATAAGCCATATTTTGAGCAAAAGACACATATTGCATGATCTCACATGTAAGTGGAATCTATAAAACAAAACAAAACACACAAAACCCAAAGCAGTTGACTTCAAAGAAGTAGAAAATAGAATCATGGATCCAGTAAAATAGCTCAGTTGGTAAAAGCATTTGTTATCAAGTCTGACAACCTAACTTCTATCACTGGGATCCTTGTGGTGGAAGGAGAATATTAACTTCTACATGTTGTCCTCTTGTTTCTATATGTGAATGTCACATATGCATGTGTACCCATACCCATACACACACACACACACACACACACACACACGGAGAAGAAAGAGAGAGAATATTAAGAAAACAAAGAAAAGACAATAGAATCATGGTTACTAGGAATAGAGGTTACTATGAGAAGGATTTTGGGAATTATTTGTCAAAGAATATGACATTGCAGGCTAAACAGGAGGAATATGCTAAAAATCTATTGTTCAACATAGTGACTGTGGTTAACAATTTTGTTACATTCCTGGAAATTGCAAAGAGTAGACTTCAAATTTTCCCACAAGAAAAAGTGAGATTTGAGTTAATGAATGTCTCCAGAATATGCTAATTAATTGGCTCAATTTGGCTAGCGATTACCCAAAGCATCACATTGCACATAATAAATACATATTTTTATTTTTGATTGACGATAAATTACTTAAAAGGAAATTAAAAGCCTGCAAGTTGTAAAAAAATAAAAGATCTATTTTTGTGGAAGATGTTCTTATATTTTATGGACATACAGATAATGATTTATTGATGGACACTAAGACTGAACTAGAGAATTCAGTTAACAATTGGGTTTATATTAACCCAAAAAAGTAATAAAGTTAAAAATATCAATTCTCCCATAAGAACATCAAAGTGAATAAAATACTTAGGAGTGAATGTAACAAGGAACCCAATGTTCATCAACTGATGATCAAGAAAGAAAAATGTAATATACTTATGGAATCAGTGTTGAGAAGTTACTATGTTCATGCTTGGCTTTGGATATATTACTGCCATGGAGATAAGCTATCTGCAATAAGATATATGTTGTATTTTGTTTTATGAGAAATACCCAGAAAAAAACAAATGTGCTTAGGTAGGAAGCATATTACTACTAGCCTGAGTCTAGGTCCAGGCCTAGCAAATGGGATTGAAACTGGGGCACAAGAGATAATTTTTGAGATATCTAAAACTGGATAGAATGTGATGTTTACATAGGTATGTAACTTTAATAAGAAAATTACTGACTTTTGAAATTAAAGTAAAATGTCATTCATTTTATTTCAATATATGACAAAATGATCTCTTATTAATGATGACTTTATGCAGCTATTGTATTCTAATAGTCAATAGGAGTTCTTAAAGGAAGGAAAATACCATTCTCACATAGTACCTAGATTGTATATCCTCATTAGTGTCGTGTCAAAGTCCAAGTGCTTATTGTATTCTATTTTGTTCCTTTTTCATATTCATTAGTTTTAGCATTGAGTCAATTAGTTAAGATGCAAGCTTATGATGCATTTAATTGTCATAGAAAGAATCTGTTGCTATTGAGTATTTTCACTGGGTTTGGGGGTTGTATGAAATTTGGGATCCCTGTCAGTACTTGTACATACTATTTTCTCTAGTTCTAAATGGTCTTGAACAGAGTAGTTTGTATGATAAAAATTCCACATTGGTTATTTATCCTTTTTATCTATTTAATATATCATATCCATACTCCCCTTTGTGTATCTGTGTGTGTGTGTGTGTGTGTGTGTATAGGTGCATGTGTATGAGTGTTCATGTGTGTGTGAATACATTTGAAAGTCAGAGTTCAACTTTGGGTATCGTCCTTGATCATTCTTTACCCTACATTTTGTAACAGTGTCTCTTGCTGAATTCAAGGCTTGCCAACTGGCTTATTTGGATAGTCAGCAAGCCCCACATATCCTCCTCTCCCCACATTACTAGTGCTGAGATACAAATGTTTGTCACTATGTCTACATTTTAATGTGGGTTTTGCAAATCCACAATCAGATCTCAATGTTTGTATAGCAATTATTTTTACTTACTAAGTCAGCTTCTTAGCCATCCTTTAAAAAACAAAAGCAAAAACTCTATCTGTTTACAGATTGCTGTTGTAATCTGTTTTATGTGTGAATGTGTTCAGTTTGAGTATCAATTTGTATGTCATAGTTGAAATTACGTGACAAAAGTGAGAAGGAAACACAGGACACAAACCTGATTAGGAGTTTATTAGAGGAAGGTGCATACAGGCCTGGGGATCAGTGTGGAGAGAGAGAGGGAGAGAGAGAGAGAGAGGGTGCATCCAGCTTTTAAAAGCTGCCTAGCACATGCGCACAGGGGGCTGGCATGACTACATTATATGCTGATGACACAGATGGCAGACTCACACATGTGTGCAAGGGTTTTAGCTGAGTCACATGTGGAGGTAACCAAGCATGCACGGATGTGGACCACACAGGGGCCCTTTGTTCCTGAGGGCCCATCTGCACATGCCTGCCTTTAGAACCTGGAAGTGCAGGCTTCTCTGTGGCTGAATAATTACAATAGTTTCTACTGGATGCTAATGACAAAGTGATTACTATCCTGATATTCTGGTTTCATGATAACTGGGAAATGCTATAGCATAGCTAATCCATAGCAATCCTATTGAAAGCCTACTATTGCTTTGACTGCATGTACATGTGTGGGTGTGTTTGGAGGGTTTATATCTTATATTTAGAAATATAAATATAATTGGCAACCTCCTTTACTAGAGAGAAATCATTAGCTCCCCACGGGTAAAATTTTAAGTAGTCAAGTCTCCAGTTACTCATTCATTTCTCTTGTTTGTGTGTGTGCTGGCTGGTTTTGTGTGTTCACTAGATGCAAGCTAGAGTAATCAGAGAAGAAGGAGCCTCCATTTGAGGAAATGCCTCTATGAGATCCAGTTTTAAGTCATTCTCTAAACTAGTGGTTAAAGGGAGGCAGTCCGTTGTGGGTGGTGCCATCCTTGGACTGGTGGTCCTAGGTTTTATATGAAATCAAGCTAAACAAGACATGTGAGCAAGCCAGTAAGTAGAACTCTGTCGCCTCTGCATTAGTCAGTTCCTGCCTCCAGGTTCCTGGCCTGTGTGAGTTCCTCTCCTGATTTCCTTCTATGAAGAACAGTGATTTGGAAGTATAAGCCAAATAAACCCTTTCTGCCCCAACTTGCTTTTTGGTCATGGTGTTTCACCTTAGTAATAGAAACCCTAAGACAATGTGTCTTAAAATAGCCAGCCATTTGTGAATGGAATGCTATTTAGGCTGTGACATTCTTTCAATTGGATTCAAATGATAAATACAGAATAGACGTTGTAATTAAAGTCAGAAAGAATATTAAAGTTATCTCTTTTTCAGATATTAGAGGTCAGTCTTATACTTTCAAAATGTTTATAATAGTTTTAGTTTTAATATTAATTACTCAAATTTCCCTTTTAATTTGACTATTCCTTCTTAGGAAAAACTGAAACATTTTCTGGGACCTAAAATTGTCCCTATGAAATATTTAAGTAAATAACTATCAAACTTTCCTTTAATATACAAGGCAGATCAGGTACTCATATTGCATCAGTAAGTTGCAAGAATTGCCAGAATAATTGCCTATTGTAAATTGTGCTTATGTTATTGAAAAAGAACCTTTCTTTAGTTTTTACAAATTTTAGGAGACTATATTTATACAAGTCATATCACAAGAAACTCTAAGATAAAATTTTGAGATATTTGTTGGTGATGAGGGATAAAATTGTGAAAAACAGAGGCCTTAATATTCATATGAATATTACTAAGAAATGTATTTTTATTTAGGGAGAATTCCATAGTTAGCATGTCTTTTTCATTTAGGCACAGGTTAACTAAACACCTGGATAGAGAATAGCAAAATATGGCATCCTGATGAACACTTCTTATAAATTATGTATATTACATAAATTAAAACTATGCTTTCTTCAGTTATTCTTTTTTTCAGTATAAGAGTAATGGTAAAGAATGGGTCCTTATTTTTGTTAGAAACATGGATATGTAAAACTCATCATTTGGACATTTTTTGATGAAAATCAATGAGAAAACTTTTAATTTATTGCCCATGGATTTGGACAAACGAATAGTCATTGTTTGTAGTTTATTGAGAGATATGGGGACTTAACTTAGAAGGTCTGAGCTACTTAAGCCATGTCCTTTTCAAAGAAAGGCCTGTCTTCATTATTGGCATTTGGCTGGTTCTTGGTGGATAACCTCTGAACCCTTCAAATATTCTGTCTGATAAGTTTGTTTTTGTATGTCTTAGCCCTTGATCCATGCCAATTTTGTTTGATTGGCTACATTTATTTTAACAATGGAACTTGATATGAGTAACAGTTTCTGTCCTGGAGAGTGAAATAGGATCTTAGAAACTGTAGTCATTCATTAATGTCTGCATGCCTCAGGAATGACCCATAGCAAAAGTCTTGGTCTTCAAGCTCAAATGACTTTCCCTAACTGTTATACATCATTTCTAGTAAAATAGGAGTGTTCATGTGTGACTTCTCTGGGATACTTGGAAGATTGAGCCTAGTTTCTCTTGGAATTATCTCCATTCACATTTCCTCTTTGATGATAATGATTTGTATTTGTTTAATATAATGATTCCTAACTCTGAGTACTAGAAAAGCTCCTATGAGGACTTTGGATAAATCACTGAGCCTAAGTGTAGTCTTGTTGATACTAATCATGGATCAGAATTGGGATTTGTCAGAATCTCCCAAACATGCTACTGTGAGATTGTGCCTTCAAGCTACAGCAGAAAAGCCACACACACCTATGAAATTTCAACATGTCTCCCTAAACAAAACGTGAATGATTCCAATACCAGTTGACATCCCAGTATAAACAGGGAAATCTCATGGGACCCCACCGCTAGATGAAGAAAAATTGGCCATTAACAATTGCTGAGAGAGGGAGAATTAGTGTTTCTAAGAGATGAGCCCCTAATTGCTTAACAATACCAAGTGGTCAGCCCTAGAAACATAAAGATTCAGGCAATGCTGAACAAATTCAGCAGTTTGTATTAAATGTTAAGGCATTTGCATGTATATATAACAAGAATAGTTAAGGAAGAGAAAGCCATGATTTTGGGAGGGAGGGAGGGTTGAATATGGGCATGGTAGGAGGCAGTAGAGGGAGGGGAAATATGATATAATTATATTTTAAATTTTTTTAAAAAAATTAAAAATCAGAAAAACATGGTGAGTCATTGTTGGGAAATGGGAGGAGAATGATATGACAATGACAATGAATGATAAGGTTTTGTTGCCTGGATAGCTACTGGGCCATTTATTGTGTGGGACAGCAGTTGTTATGTGATGAGTTTATGGAGGTAAAAGTTAAAGACGTATAAAATTTAAAATGAATTCTCAGTAGCTAGCTATCTGGATATATAAGAAAATACAAAATATAGAGAAATGGTCTGAATATACAAAGTCCTTAGCTATTTAATCTGTGATAGATAAAGCAAATGGTAATGTTGATATAGATCCTTCTATTTCACTTAACACAGACTTTACCCAATCTGATCTGTGAGTTTAGTCTCAGGACTGCTACCAAAATTGAAAATTATTTTGGAAAACAGATGACACTCTAAGACTTCTGGTCTCTATGTGGTAGGTGGAGGCAAATCTAGAAAACCATGGAAGTGAAATGATATTGAGTAATTACTTTCTTTCGTAAATCAAAATCATTAGCTTCCTGCAGAACCCTGAGTACAAATGGAGTGTGAGAGTGAACAGTCTCCTTCATTGTAAATATGGACCTGCTGCTTACTATTGTGGTATGTGATCTAAATCTGCACCTAATTCTTTCTGATGGACTAGTCAGGCTTGAAGGCTAAACAGAAAACATGGTATAGTTCATTTGCTCTGAAAGCAGAAATGAGTCTTTCACCTACTTTACAAGTTAACTGGAGAGGCTGGAAAGATGACTCAACAGTAAAAAGCATTTGTTGCTCTTGCAGAGGATGGTTCAATTCCCAGCATGCATATAGAAGCTCTCAACTATTTCTAACTCCAGTTTAAGAGGATCTGATACCCTCTTCTGAACTTCATGGGCACAAGGCATGCTTTTGGTATACAGGCATGTGTTTGGGAAGAGCCACTTGTTCGTTCCCGGCTGCTCAGACCATGAAGTAATCACTCAGAAACTATACTATTTGCAATACTGTTGGGCCAATAGCTTAAGTGTATTTCTGGCTAACTCTTATATCTTAAATGAATTCATTTCTATTAATCTATGTATCACCATGTGGCTATGGTTTACCGGCAAGTTTCTGGTGAGTCTGTCTCTAACACAGGCTACATGGCTTCTCCCTGACTCCACCTACTCTCTCCCAGCATTCAGTTCAGTTTTCCCACTTAGCTCTACTCTGCTAAGCCACTGGCCAAAAGCAGCTTCTTTATTAACCAATAAGAGCAACACATATACAGAAGGACTTCCCATACCATTTACCCTTTTCTGTTTAAATAAAGAGGAAATTTTTACTGTAACATAGTAAAATTACATATAAGAAGACAGGTATTAAGCAAAAATTACAGTTATAACATTTATATCTACTTTATCTTTTATCATA
>JAQHUG010000260.1:2716490-2728753 GCA_028555095.1 Dicrostonyx torquatus | reverse complement strand
TAGACAACAATGAGGACTCTAAGAGAGGCTTACATAGATATAATGTACAGGGGAAGTAGAAAAAGACAAGATCTCCTGAGTAAATTGGGAGAATAGATATCATGGGAGAGGGTTGAAGGGGAGAGGAGAGGAAGGAAGGGGTGCAGAAAAAAAATGTAGAGCTCAATAAAAATAATAATAAAAAAAGAAAAAAAAGACTAAAATTACCCAGATCTAGAGGAGCCTGCAAAAGTCTCTGCTGCCTGCCCCAGTGCACATGCTGCTGTCCTCCTGGTGCAAGTGCTGCTAAAACAATGGCGTTGACTTTATGTTTCCTGCAGGTAAAGTATGCCTGGGATTCTGCTAGGTGGTACCAGAGACCAACTCTCTTCTGCTCCTGGTCTTCTTTTTTATCCAGTCTTAGTAGTGTTCCCATCTGACAGAGGTGACTACTGGAAGCAATCATTTCAATGTCTCAACCATTTCAATGTCTCCAGGATGACTTTGCTGGGTCCAACAGGAGGACTGATTATCCCAACTGACTGATTCTCCTGGCTGACTGACTAGTGGGAGAAACATTATATTTTTAAATGAGCTGCACAAACACAATGCCTTAATCAAGAGCAGAAATACATATATGTAAAACAAAATAAATCTTAAATTTGTATCAATAAACAAAGGTCCATATCAATGCAAAGTATTCATTTCTGTAGCATATTCCCCTTTAAATATAAATAGCATTTATAACTAATATTTGGTAATTTGGGCATAGTTTTCTCCAAACTGCTTCCTGTTTTTGTTTGGTGAAATACTTCTTGGGAGTGTTTACGGCAACCTTTCAGCAGGTCTTGGTCCATCAAACCACATTAGTCTGGAAGAAATCCACAGGTTCTCATCCACTATGGAAACAAAAGAAGAACCTCTTTTCCAAAGCAACATATCCTTAGACACCAATTTTGACAACAAGATACCTTTAAAATATACATGCTGGTTTAGCTTAGCACCTCATATAATGAAATGTCTCTCTGTACTTAGCTCCTTCACAGTAAAAAGACAAAGAAAACATAATAATATATGTAATCCAGACTCCCTGTGTATATTCCATCTTTACATGGCTTATTTTTTCTTATTCTATTACTTTTCCTACAAGTTTAATATTTATTTATTTTTCTTCCTTTAATTTATGACTGACTGTACTCTTTTATCTTTTATATTTACTGTCTCTTGTTTTCTTCTCTCTCAAGTCTTCATAAATTTTTTAAACACATTGTGTCTCATTTAGAGTTCTTTTTTGTCTGACTCTGTCCTATTATATATCTGAAATCTTTTTCTGTCCAGGAGCTCTTCTTAAGATGTTAAGCAGAGTTACTAGGACTAAGGCTGCTTTGCCTTTTGGCTCTGCTCAGTCCAGCACAGCAGAGGTTTGTTCACTGCCTCTGAGAACTATTCTTGCCACCCCAGATCCAGTGTTGGGGCACAGCAGGTCTGTGTTGCCATTAAGCAAGTTGTGGCATTATGCTCACAAACACCATTTAAATACTCCTTAGCCAGACCTCCCGAAAGAGTCAGAGTTCATGTTAGCAGCATGGCCCAAGAAGCCACCATGTTAAAACCATCCATTTGTTTTCTACCATTGAATCAGAAAGACCTCTCTTATAGGAATTATGCCTTTAATGCTGCTACCAAAAAGCCATGCTAAACTCTGTTCTTTTTTATCTAAATTCCTTTTTAAGCTTTCTTAGGTTTTATGTGGATATAGTCGACCATGTTGATGCACCAATTTGTTGTGGGAGGCTACTTGTTCATTCCCAGCTGCCCAGACCATGACATAATCATTCAGAACCTATATTATTTGTAATACTGTTTGTCCAATAGCTTAGGTGCATTTCTGGCTAATGCTTATATCTTAAATGAACCCATTTCTATTAATCTGCTTATCGCTACATGGCTGTGGCTTACTGGCAAGGTTCTGGCAAGTCTGTTTCTGGTGTAGGCTACATGGCTTCTCCCTGACTCTACCTATTCTCTCCCAGCATTCAGTTTAGTTGTTCTGCCTAGTTCTATTCTGCTAAGCCACTGGCTGAAAGCAGCTTCTTTATTAACCAATAAAAGCAACACATATACAGAAGGACTTCCCACACCAGGCATACATGTAGGCCAAACATTCATAAACATAAAATAAAGGTTCTAAAAGAAGTTAGTTGGAAATGCCCATCAGGATGAAGCAGCTGATACATGGAATAGAGAATTCATGCTGGATTTATTGGCTTTACAATGGTTAAATATTCCCCCAATTTATTATATGTCTCACCAAGTGCAGAGTAAATGCCGTAATTTAGATACATATTTTGCATGCTTACTCCATTCAGTCTTGCAAAATCAAGCAGTGCTTTAAGAAGCTGAATCAAATTTTTCAATTCATTTTCCTTCAGTGATCTCACAGATGCTACAAAAATGATAATGATTCACTAAAAAAATACAGAAGGGTAAAATGGAATTACCAAGAGATTTACTCCAGTAAAGTAGGAATCTTGAAATAGTTATTAAGAGATGGATTGAATAAGCTAGCACTGATAGGGTTGACACTGTTATATTGGGAGCATATGAGGATGTAGTTACTGTTGAAATTAGGGTTAATTTTTTGATGAAAAGTGAAATATTTAGGTAGGTTTTTATGTGAAGTTGCTGTATCTTCTTTGTCTGTATGTATTACTGAAATGAATATCATGTCTGGTTTCAAACACTTTTATCTATCCAGTGTAGGAATATGGAAGGCCTGCATGAGCAGGCCCTGGCTCAGTAACAAAATATGTCAAGTAGGAATCTACAGATTTTATATGGTCTAGTCAGGATTTCAATTTAAAGCAGTACATAACATAATTCCTGATGGAGAAAAATAGATAATTATTTTAATTAATGACACATGAGTGTACTGCCACCAGTAAATTCTTTGTACAATAGTCCTGTGTGGATAATGGCAAGGCAAAAGGCTCATGGAGGTTAACAACAAACACTGAAGGCTTGAATTATACATTAATAGATTTTATAGATTATTCTCCATATAGGATCATCATTCTGTTTTTGTTGTTGTTGTTGTTTTATTTTGTTTTTGCTTTTCTGACAGTTTTTTTTTCTGCATAGCATTGGCTGTCCTGAAACTCACTTTATAGGCCAGGCTAGCCTCAAACTTACAGAGAGCTGCCTGCATCTGCCTCCCAATTTCTGGGATTAAAGGTGTTTACCACCACCATCCTGAATTATTTTTCTGAAAGGATGAAAAACTACAAGGAGTTACTTATTTATATTCTACTGTTAGAATGTTTTTCAAATTTATTCTTTCACATTTTCATTATATTTATAATGTATGTATATGTATGTATCTTTGATCACATCCACCTCTCCCATGAACAAGTATGAACAAGTGCCCCTCACCCCTCCTGTTTTCCTGCTGAGACCATTCTTATTTTCCAGAGGTTCCTTCCTAGTTTCATATTTTTTTGTGATCCCTGAATTTAATTAGACCCATGTTTGCAGGAGCATGGTTCTGGGGTTATTTGTTTGAGCAAGGGTAACTTAGCAGTGGCTACATCACTGACGAATATAGGACTTTGTCTTCCTTAACAACTATTAATTGCCTATAGCTATTCAGGGAAGTATGAAACCCTAAGGATCCTCTCTTTCATGGTGGAATGTTGATGGGGTTTTGTGAGGATCATGTCCAGATAACCTCTGTTACTGTGAGTGCGTGGGTACAGCAGATATGTAGTATCCAAAAAAATAGTTTTTCATATCACTGTTTCTATTTCCAATACTGAAGCTCTTAAGTTCTTTGACCCCTCTTCCATGATGTTACCTGTGACTTGAAGAGGTGATATAGATTCTCTGTTTAGGGCTGAACATAATCAGCTAGTTTCAGCACTTTCACTAGTTAGGACTTTCTGCATATTTTTCCTTTGTTACTAATCACAAAACAATAGCTGTCATTTTCCCTTCATATGGAAAGGATCCCAATTTATAATGAATAGTTTATTATTTTTCCTCAAGGTTATTCAGATTCATTAACTTACTCACAATCCCATTAAGTCTGATTTAGATTTGATTAAGTAAAAACTGCAATAGTATGTTACATTGAGGATGTTAAAATCCTATCAGCAGATGTTGAGCAAACTACCTGAACTTATCTAAATGGGCTGGTAATGCAAATGATTAATAAAGGCTATTGGAAATATCCAGCAAATATGAAAGAACCTGCATAGATAGTATTTTAGGAATAATATGGATGGCAAGCACTGATGATACATTACACCAGCAACTAAAAATTAAAATATTGTTGTTGCCTACTCCTAGAAATGAGCAACTCACTCTTTTTAGGTTTCAGAGGATGTATATAGAATATGTAAGAATTCTGTTAGCTCTAATCCTAGGTAACCACAAGAAGGCTATATTTGAATGGAGACCAGAACAATAATAATCTGTATCTAATTCACAACATTTGAGGAGTCAAGTAATTATTTTCAGACCTCTGTGATCTGCAGTAATGGTTTTGAAAGTATCCATAGCTTGCATTTATGCAGGCCAAAGCTAATAGTAAAGGCCAAGGAGCATAGCCTAGTGAGGACTGCTAGAAATTTTGAACAGAAATGTTTCCAGACATAGAAGTATGTTACAGACCACTGAGAAAATTGTTCATATTCAGCACTTAGTAAAGCTTGCGCACGCGCGCGCGCGCACACACACACACACACACACACACACACACAATTAGGATACTAAGATGCTTCTCAACAAGCAAAGACACCTGTGTCTAAGTCCACTGATTTGAGTTTGATCCCTGTGACCCACATGGCGAAAGGAGAGAGCTACCTTTCTCAAATTGGCTCTGGTGTCTGAACAGGTGTCATGGCAAGCATTCTTGCATGCTTGTTTGAGGAGGCCACTATGGTTCATTTGATGAATGAACACAGATAGGCTGATGGGATGTGGAGATGGTATGATAATTAACATATTTGACTTGAAACTTCTGAGATATAAAATCTGGGGGAAGACTACTTGTCTGACAGGCAGAGAGGCAAAGATGGTGCATAGGAATGGAATAGCCCTATGGCTCCAGCATGATTTATCTCCCAAAACCATGCCATGCAGTTTATTTCTCAAGGCCTTATGTAACACCAGTTTCTGGGGTATCAATGCCCTCTTCTGGCTTCCATAAATACACACACACACACACACAGGCACAGGAGCACCCACACATGCACACATATGTACACACATGCACCCCCCACACACATGCACACACATCAAACAAGCAAGCAAGCAAATAAAAAAGTGAAAATTTAATTTATCTGTGATGTTAAGAAGTGAGAATTTTGGAAAGGTTGTAGACTTATCCTCTAGCTGGGGATTTTCTCTAGAGACCAGTGTGTCAAAGGCTTAATTTACAGCCAACAGTATGACTGAGAGGCAGAAGAACCTTTACTGAGTGAGGCTTAGTGAAAGGTTTTAGATCATAGAGGTTATGTGCCTTCTAAGGGGATTGTGGGGTCCTTGTATCTTCATCTTTCTTTTTCATTCTGATGATTAGGGAGATGGGTTTCTTAAGCCACATACTACCATTCTGATAGGTTCACAGTACGAGGATCAAATGATCTCAATAGTAATTTATAAAAACTGTTAAAATAAAGCCTTTTCTTTTCTTTAAAAGTTGATGTATTTGAGGTATTGTTTGGACTAATAGAGCACTGAATAACACTGCATGGTAGAGATGGGGTAAGGACAGAGAAGCAGAGCAAGGAAAGAGATATCTTGATTGAGGGAGCCATTATGGGACTAGCAAGAAATCTGGCTCTAGGAAAATTCCTAGGAATCCACAAGGATGATCCCAGCTAAAACTCTAAGCAATAGTGGAGAGGGTGCCTGAATTGGTCTTTCCTTGTAGCCAGATTGATGACTCTCTTAAATGTTATCATAGAATCAACACTTAGAAACTGATGGAAGCAGATGCAAAATTAATCATTGGGCCAAGCTCTCAGAGTCCGGTCAAAAGGAGGGAGGAGTGATAATATGAGCAAGGAGGTCAAGACCATGAAAGGGACACCCACTGAAATAGCTTACCTGAGCTATTGAGAGCTTACCGACTCTGGACTGACAGTGGGGGAACCAGCATAGGATCAAACTAGACCCTCTTAATATGGGTGGCAGATGTATGGCTGGGGCAGTCTATGGGGCCACTGGCAGTGGCACCAGATCTATCCCTACTGCTTGTACTGGCTTTTGGGAACACATTCTCTTTGGAGGGGATACCTTGCTCAGCCTAAATATAATGGGGAAGGCTTTGGTCCTGCCTCAAAGTGATATGCTAGACTTTGTTGACTCCCCATAGGAAGCCTTGCTCTCTCTGAGGAGTGGATGGGGAATGGGATGGGGAGAAGTTGGGGGAACAGGAGGAGGGGAGGGAGTGAAATCTGGGATTGGTATGTAAAATAAAAAAGAGCATTTTAAAAAATAAATTTAAAAAGAAAAATTTAAGCTAGCTTGAATAAAGTAAAGTAAAGCATCTGTGGGAGAGTGCTAGTGGGTTTTTTAAAAAGAGGGACAGATAGCACAAATATGAACATAAACAGATATTTTCATTTTGTTTTTTGCTTTGTGCAGTCCCTTGCAGCCTTAGAATTCTGCCAACAAGAAGGCTATCACTGGAACTGAATCAATGAATCTTACCATCTAAAACTAGAAGTTAAGCACACCTGTTTTACTCATACATTTGCCTGCATCCAGTATTTCAATATAATAATGAAAAGCTAGTTTACTAATATGGTCAGATTACCCAGAGGGAAATGCCCCATAGAATGATGGCACATTAACCATATCAGACTATTATCAGTATCGCTGGGAAGCTATAAATAGTTCCTGACAGGAGCACTTACTGTGGGCCGCATCTTGCATACTCAATGAGAGATGCAAGTTCTCAAAATGCTGTATTGATTTTTCTAATACATCCTCAGAGACCTTCAGACAGCGTGAGGGTTGTTGGCATTTTGTAAAAGGTTAATTAGTAGAAACATGCATGTTTTCCCGTTGTTTTTAGAGTGTGTTAGTAAACAGAAGTAAATGTGCCCTTTTATTAAATTAAAATTCACTGCTGAATATACTACACTGATTTAGACCTGTGAGTTAAAATCCTTCAGGCTAATGATCAGTCTTTATAGCCCACGGGACTTGACAGTAGTCAAAGAGAGCAGATCACCTAGTCATATTGTATATCTTATCATCCTTAGAAGAGTGATTTGATAGCAAATTTGAATGGTCAAGCAAAACACTTGTTTTCTAAAAAGAGTGAAGATACATGCATGAAAGACTATACCTTCATCAGTGAACATTCACAGTTAACATGAACAGATGCCCAGGCGAGTCTAGATTATACATATTTCTTTGTATTTCTGGGGGATTTGGAAAACAATGCATGTTGTGTGTGTGCTTATCCCAATCTATTTTTTCCTTGTCTAGTTCTGTGGCCCAGAACCAAGGTTGCAGCTGCATTTTCCAGAATGAGGGCTATCCCCTCAGCAAGAAATTTTATCTCTATAGACCTTTTTAACTCTATGCCAGCATCGTTAAGGACTTAATAAGACATTTATCCCCCTTCATTTCTTCTGTCAAAAAATAATTTTGATAGAAAATACATCTGCATTGCCTATGCAGTTAAAAATGCTCAATGGTTCTCCCTTTACTAGTATTACACTATTTCAAAGAATTAATTGAGTTTCTCCTCAAATGAAAATATTAACTGTTGGTCATAAGGACTTACTCACTAGAGAAAGTGTACCAACACAATGGCTGAAAGGTACTTGGTTATAATGAATGAAATGTAATAGTGGCATGCTTAATAAGCCAAGGGTTTAAAGCCAAATCTATACAACTTTGGTTGGTTGATAAAAAATTATTAAAAAAAACTACAGCAAATTTCTGTTAGAAATGAAGTAGTCAGATGGTAAGTCCAAGTTAACTTGAAAACTATGTTATGTTAATAACAAAGATAATACTGATATTCATGACCAAGTGTATTGAGACTATGAGAAAACTTTTAAAATTTTTATTATTATTATTGTTGTTGTTATTATTATTATTATTTAATTTATATCCTGACCATAGTTTCCCCTTCCTCCCCTCTTTCTAGTCCCTCCCCTTATTTCCCTTCTGGCACTGCCCATCCACTCCTTTTCAGAAAACAGCAGACCTCCCATGAATATCAACCAAACATAACATATCAAATTACAGTAAGACTTGGCACCTACCCTCATATTAAGACTGGACAAGGCAAACTAGTATGAGAAAAAGGATCCCAAAAGATGGCAAAAGACTCAGAGATAGCCCCTGGTCCCACTGTTAGTAGTCCCACAAGAGGGCCAAGCTACACCACTGTAACATATAAGCAGACAGTCCAAGTCAGTATCATGCAGGTTCCCTGATTGTCAGTTCAGTCTCTGTGAGCCCCTATGAGTCCAAATTAGCTGATTCTGTGGGTTTTCTTCACCCCTCTGGCTCCTACAATCCTTCCTCCCTCTCTTCAGCAGGATTTCCCAAGCTCTGCCTAATGTAGATCTCTGCATCTCTTTCTACTTTTTGCTGAATGAAGCCTTTCTAATGATGATTGGAATAGGCACCAATCTGTAAGTATAGCAGGAATATCATTATCAATTATTACATTGACATTTTTGCCTATAATTTTTGGTTCTATCCTGTATTTATAGGCCATGTTGCCTCTGGGTCCTAGCGATCCAGGCAGTGTTAGGGGTGAGTTCCCTCTCATGGCATGGGTCTCAGGCTAGGCCAGTCATTGGTTGGCCATTTCCACAATTACTGCACCACATCTTGTAGGCAGAAAAATTTGTAGGTCAATATTATATAGCTGGATTGTTGTCCCAATCTCTCCACTGGAAGACTTGCCTGGTCATGGGAAATGACTGGTTTAGGCTATGTATCTGCTATTGCTAGGAGTCTTAACCGAGGTCATCGTAGATTCCTAGGAGTTTCCACTGCACTAGGTTTCTCCCTCACCTAAAATGCCCCCCTTTTCCAGTCTCTCTTCCAGTATTCTTCCCCTCTATATCATTCCAATATGATCCCCCATTCTTATCCCACCCAACCCCAGTATGCCCATGAAATCTATTCTATTTCCCCTTTCCAGGGAGATCCAATTGCTTGCTGTAGGAATTCCTACAGCCAGTAGCCTTTAAGTTACCTGCCCACTGGGGCATGTCCTCTTATACAATGAATGTCAATGTAAAGTGTGTGTCTGGCCTCTCTCTTCCAGCTGCGGGATTCGAGCAGAGGACGATGATCTCTGAGTCTACCCCTAAATAAATAACTCTCTATTATACTCAATTCTGAGCTAGTGTGGGATTTCTTTTAAGCATCTGTCATCATCTGGCGCCCATGAGAGACTGAACTTCACACCTACAGGATGAACCACCTTAAAGGCCTAACTGTTCCACAGCCCAGAAAGTCTCCCACCCCTGACCAAGCTTGCTTTTACCTACTAAGCGGTTTTTTGTAAAACCCCCACCACAGCGGAGCTAAGTGCATGTGGCAACTTGGAAATTTCCTGAGCTTGCACACACCCCCCTCCCCACTGCTGCATTCCCTGCCGTGTGGCGACTTGCGCAGCTTCCTGTTTGTGTTCCCTGCCCATGAGTTCTTGGCTTCTTGCTCCATATATGGAATTGATTTAATTTCTTTTAAGTTTTCAAGCAAAGCTTATTTCTCAGTATTTATAAAAGCACCAGGGCAAACAAACCAAAGCAGCTCAGGACTGCTGGTGGTACCAAGTTGCGCTGCTGGGCGCAACTCAGCAACTACCACACCTGCTGGACAATTAAGATTATTACACCTAAGACAATTTACCAGACCTCATAACAAAAGGTAAATACTTCATTAATTAATAAATCAATAAGCACGAAAGTTATATAATGGAAGACAATATTACCATAGAGAATCTTAGTAGCTTTTTTGCTAATACAGTGGATGGTATTCTGTAAGGCTTATATGGTTATTGTGATACATCAATTTATTGGATATTGGGACTCAGTTATTTTCTTTATATTATATCCTTAAGAAAATGGTTTGATAGCAGAGCCAAGAATCACGTACTTTTAGAAATGATAAAGTCTTTACAGACTAATAATGAAGAGCTAGCTGACAGGATTAATACCATCAAAAATCAAAAGTTACCTGAAAAATTAATACAATTGAAAAGAGTAACATTAATTTGACATACAATATTGAATCCATGTCAAAGGGTACTGAGAAATTATCTGAAAGAATTCATACTATTGAATTTGACAATCAAAATTTGTTAAAAAGTTATGATAGGTTAGCAGGTAGAGTATCTCTCCAGGATGGCAATCTACATGCTGTCCAAATAATGTCCAATGGGATGCTATCTTTAAAGGAAAAACTTCAGACCTTGGATTCGCATGTGCAGAATGAGGACCAGAGGCTGGGTGCCTCAATAAAATTACTAGAAATGTATACATGCCAAGGGATTCAGGATTTACAAAAGACAGTAGTAAAATTATTTGAAATGATTGAAAAAGTTATTAGAGCTGATGAGCAGGGAAAGAAGGTACAAGGACAGGATTTAACATCACCAGTAGCTGTCAGAAATGACTTACCCAGGGTCTTAGCTTTCTACCCTGTAATCTACTCTGACAAAGCACCAAGTTCTAAAGGCCCAAAAGGATCCAAAGAAGGTAGATGGATACGTATAGGAATGAATGATCTAAAAGAAATTAAGTAAGCAGTAATAACTATGGCTTGCATTTGGCATTTGTTAGGGAGATGATAAAGACATGGGCTTCTAACATTAAAGCAACACTACACAACTGGCTTCAGTTAATTTTAGCAGTCTGGGATGTCGGGTCTCAACTGATGTTTAAATGCTATTTCAGGGAAAAGGCTAAAATTTTAGAACAACTGGGAAAAGCAAAAGGACTTGAGACTTCCCAAAATCAAATTCTTGGTGAGGGCACTTATGCTGACCCACAGGTTCAAGTTCTTTACAATGAACAATTCTTGTCCCTATGCCACAAAGCAGCCTTATAGAACTAGGAAAATGAATTGAATCATATACCATCATGTACTAGGGTCAAACAAGACCAGAGATAACCCTTTAGTGCCTTTTTTACAAAGACTAACTAAGACTGTACAAATAGGAGTAACAGGAAGGTAACAACTAGCAGGAAGCTGAATATTGTAGAACTCAAAGAATTCAACACACCAGACTAGTGCTCTAATACTAACCTCACCCACAGAGTCCAGAACACTTTAGCTCAGATAATTCTATACAAACTGTCTAGAGGTTGTCTACAGACTCAATAGCTGATCTACCTGCTTTGCCTTCTCTTATTATCAAATTTGTGACTTTCAACTGCATTTTCTCCTGAGGCCATGAAAGTAGAATGTCTCACTACACACCAAAAAGTTAATTAACTCACTGAAGAATATAACCAAACACATGTCAGTACTTCCTATATATAAGGTAAGACATTACACAATGTCCTGAAATGAACAGCTAAGCTGGCATGTTGAACTTGACCTTATAGAAACCTTAGTATGTGTCTCTAAGTACCCATTTCATATATAGCACAGACGTGTACATATTTTGATCTTAAGTATTTTGATGTTATAATATATACACACACACATATATATCATATATAATATATATATATATATATATTGAAAATATAAACTTGCTCCAATGTGTCTATGGGCAGCACAAATTGGAAAAAAATAGGAGTAACAGATTCAGATGCTGCCCAAGTACTTATTAAATCCCTGGCTTTTGAAAATACCAACTTAGCCAGGCGGTGGTGGCGCACGTCTTTAATCCCAGCACTCGGGAGGCAGAGGCAGGCAAATCTCTGTGAGTTCGAGACCAGCCTGGTCTACAAGAGCTAGTTCCAGTGCAGGCTCTAAAGCCACAGAGAAACCCTGAAAATACCAACTTACAATGAAAAATAGATACTTGGGCCTTTAATGGTTAGATCAGCACCAATGGATGAATGGATCCTGCATACAATGAACATTGAGACATTTGACCACAATACTGAATCTTGGGTAGGTAAAGCAGTTTCCAAAGGTATGAGGAGACATCAAAATACCAAATGACTTAATTATGGTAGAATAGGACATCGGAGAAGGGATTGTAGACAAGGAATTCCTAGGAATAAAATCTCATCTGGGAATGGCAAGAATAGGAGGACTCAGCCTTCAAATATATGTAG